>CM044549.2:6832096-7129596 GCA_024416835.2 Perccottus glenii | reverse complement strand
GTCCTTCATCCAAAGTGAGATGTCGCTCAGACATGCCGAGACGCGAGCAGAGACCGTCGGATCGTCAGGATGAAATGACAGGTGGAGTTGAGTGTCATCTGCATAGCAGTGATAGGAAAAGCCATGCTTCTGGATGATAGAGCCAAGGGATGTCATGTATATGGAAAAGAGTAGCGGTCCGAGCACTGAGCCCTGTGGCACCCCTGTATTGAGATGTTGGGACTCAGAGACCTCATTTCTCCAGGATACTCTGAATGACCTATCCGAGAGTTAAGACTTGATTCATTGCAACGCCATTCCAGAGACACCCATCGCCCTGAGAGAGGACAGGAGGATGTGATGATTAACAGTGTCAAAAGCAGCAGACAGATCCAGTAAGATGAGTACAGATGACTTGGATGTTGCCTTTGCCAGTCTCAGAGCTTCGATGACTGAGAGCAGGGCAGTTTCGTGGAATGACCGCTCTTGAACCCAGACTGGTTCTGGTCCAGGAGGTTGTTCCGTGTGAGAAAGGATGAGAGCTGAGTAAACACAACTCGCTCCAGAGCTTTGGCAATGAAGGGAAGGAGGGAAACCGGTCTGTAGTTTTCAAGCAGAGTAGGGTTAAGAGTGGGTTTCTTCAGTAGTGGTGTGATGCGGGCCTCTTTGAAAGCTGTGGGGAAGGACCCAGTGGAAAGAGATGAGTTGATGATGTGGGTGAGAGCAGGCACGACAGATGGAGAGATGGCCTGAAGGAGATGTGTGGGGATGGGATCCAGCGGGCAGGTAGTAGGGTGGTTAGAACTAATGACCTTGGAAACATCTGCTTCAGTTAGAGGAGAGAAGGAAGTGAGCAAACACATATCAGGGGTCTGAATGAGCTAGACAGGTGGTGGCGCAGAGAAGTGACTGCTGATGGCGGTCGTTTTCTTTACAAAGAAAGACACGAAATCATCAGCTGTTAGATCCGATGAAGGTGGGGGAGCAGGCGGACAAAGGAGGCGGAAAAGGTTCTAAAGAGAGTGCGCGAGTCAGGTGAGTTGATTAACCTAGAATGGTAGTAGACAGTTTTTGCAGAGGTGACATCAGCGGAGAAAGTAGAGAGGAGAGACTGGTAGATAGAGAGGTTAGTAGGATCTTTAGACTTGCGCCATTTTCTCTCAGCTAACCGGAGGCTGGCGCGGTGCTCGCGTAGAACATCGGATAACCAGGGGGCAGACGAGGATGTACAGGCTGGTCTAGATGTAAGGGGGCATAAGTTGTCCAAGCAGGATGTAAGCGTGGAGCACAGAGTGTCGGTGGCGGTGTTAGTGTTTAAAAGAGAGCTCCTCAGAAGAGGGGAGCGCAGAAGAGACAGCAGAGGAAAAACGGGAGGGACTGAGTGTACGCAGGTTGCGTCGGAAAGTGACCAGCTGTAAAACAATTGCAGTGTCTGGAGAAGTTAGGTCAAGGTCGAGAGTAATGAAGAAGTGATCGGAAGTGTGCAGTGGCGTGACCTGAGTGTGGCGAGTGGAGCAGTATCTTATGTAGATAAGATCTAGTTGGTTACCAGACTTGTGGGTTGCCGATGTGGAAACCTGCTTGAGGTCAAATGATGCAGTTAGGTTAATGAAGTTAGCAGCCTGTGGCTTTTCAAGGTGGATGTTGAAGTCTCCTAATACCACCAGAGGGGTACCATCGTCAGGGAAGGATGAAAGAAGCGCATCCAACTCCTCCAAGAAATGTCCAAGCTGACCTGGGGGCCGATAGATAACTACAAAATGACTTTTAACAGGGTGGGTGATGGTAACAGCATGGAACTCGAAGGAGCTGTTGTCACACAAGGGTGATAGCTGTTTGAACTTCCAGTCAGTAGGAATAAGTAGTCCGGTCCCTCCGCCCCTTCCAGTGAGGCGAGGACTGTGGGAGAAAGTGTGATTATGGGAGAGGGCGGCGGGAGTCCTCTGGTTTGATCCATGTTTCTGTAAGTGCTACAACTGAAAGACCAGAATGTTGAACAAAAGCTGTAATGAAATCAGCTTTGTTCACAGCAGACTGGCAGTTCCACAAGCCTATTGGGAAAGTAGAAGGGGCAGTTTTTGACAGTGATACAACATGCAGATTATTATGGTTGCGTCGCCTTTTGCGTGAAACAGATGATAATTTCCGTGGTGAAATGACAGTAGTAATTTGGAAACACATTTAAGAGCCGAAGAGGAAAAATATACAAGAAGAAAGTAATAGTAGAAATAATAGAATATAAGTGCAAACAATTAGTACTAAAAAAGTGCAATACTCAGGTCCTCTGTGGGTGTGTGGCTGCTCGGTGGAGTCGCGTGCAGGTAGAGTCGATGGTCTTTACTCTCTCCGGTCTTCAGCGATGGCGGCTGCTGCCGCGACCACTGGCTACTCCCACTTAAATACCCTTCTATTCAAGTAATTGAATTCAGCAGGTCACGCCTCTACACACACAAACAACTCACACGAAACTAGCCCGCTAACAACTGAGACTACACACCGGTACACCACGTGACACGGTCGTAGTAAACACACTGCGCGGTTTCTCAGCAGTAACACGGCACAATAAGCTCAAAGAGACAAGAATTACATACACTCACACAGTTCTGTAGGCTTCTGCTGCAAAGTTGCTTCTCCTGGTGACTTGATTAATCACGGAGTTATATAGGAGAGCGGAGCTGGCGTTTGGTCCCTCTACACACACAAACAACTCACACGAAACTAGCCCGCTAACAGCTGAGACTACACACCGGTACACCACGTGACACGGTCGTAGTAAACACACTGCGCGGTTTCTCAGCAGTAACACGGCACAATAAGCTCAAAGAGACAAGAATTACATACACTCACACAGTTCTGTAGGCTTCTGCTGCAAAGTTGCTTCTCCTGGTGACTTGATTAATCACGGAGTTATATAGGAGAGCGGAGCTGGCGTTGGTCCCGCCTCTACACACACAAACAACTCACACGAAACTAGCCCGCTAACAGCTGAGACTACACGGTACACCACGTGACACGGTCGTAGTAAACACACTGCGCGGTTTCTCAGCAGTAACACGGCACAATAAGCTCAAAGAGACAAGAATTACATACACTCACACAGTTCTGTAGGCTTCTGCTGCAAAGTTGCTTCTCCTGGTGACTTGATTAATCACGGAGTTATATAGGAGAGCGGAGCTGGCGTTTGGTCCCGCCTCTACACACACAAACAACTCACACGAAACTAGCCCGCTAACAACTGAGACTACACACCGGTACACCACTTGACACGGTCGTAGTAAACACACTGCGCGGTTTCTCAGCAGTAACACGGCACAATAAGCTCAAAGACACAAGAATTACATACACTCACACAGTTCTGTAGGCTTCTGCTGCAAAGTTGCTTCTCCTGGTGACTTCGATTAATCACGGAGTTATATAGGAGAGCGGAGCTGGCGTTTGGTCCCGCCTCTACACACACAAACAACTCACACGAAACTAGCCCGCTAACAGCTGAGACTACACACCGGTACACCACGTGACACGGTCGTAGTAAACACACTGCGCGGTTTCTCAGCAGTAACACGGCACAATAAGCTCAAAGAGACAAGAATTACATACACTCACAGAGTTCTGTAGGCTTCTGCTGCAAAGTTGCTTCTCAAAGTTCTTCTCATATATATATATATATATATATATATATATATATATATATATGTATATATATATATATATATATATATATATACACACACACATATATATATATATATATATATATATATATATATATATATATATATATATATATATATATATATGTATGTATATATATGTGTGTGTGTATATATATATATATATATATATGTGTGTGTATATATATATATATATATATATATATATATACACACAAGTAGTAATGGGCGCTATGAACGATATGCGATATAAATGATAAAAAATTGGCATACGATAGAGATTTTAATTCTATTGCACTACCGCGATAAAACATGTTGATGACGCAATGTCCCCGCAAAATTTACAGCCACGAGCTGCAGCTTGAAACATGGCTGAAAGCGAAACGGAGGAGCTGGTGAAAAAGACGCAACATCCATTATTTGGACGTAATTCGGATTTAAGCCGTCTGACGTGCAGCAGCAAATTATACTCTGTAGAGTGTGTGGGGCAACAGTTCCGGCTAAGAGAGGTAACACGACTAATCTGTTGTACTACCTCAAAACGAAACATGTTACTGAATACCAGCTTTGCCAGTCACGGAGCTGGCAAAGCTGGTATTCAGTAACATGTTTCGTTTTGAGGTAGTACAACAGATTAGTCGTGTTACCTCTCCGTGAAGTCACGGAGCTAGCATAAGCTGCCAGGCAATGCAGCCAAAGAGCGAGCGCGGGAGCGAGCGAGAGAGAGAGAGAGAGAGAGCGCGAGAGCGAGCGCGCGAGAGAGAGATTATAGATTAAATTAACATATAAAATCTTACACGTTTGTCAACAGAAAAAAGTGTGAAAGATCCCCGAATTGACCGTGCTGTTGCTTTATGCAAGAAGATTGTGAGTTCCTTTTCAGGAATACAGGAATAACATTAAAAAATACATTTAGCAGTTTGGCTTTCCTTAGGATCTATGTAACCTGTTCTGAAATGATTCTATTATAATTTATATATCGCAATATATATCGTTATCGCAAGAGGCTGCAATGTATATCGCAATATGGATTTTTGGCCATATCGCCCATCCCTACACACAAGCTCTCATGAGCTTTGGGTCATGACCGAAAGAACAAGATCCCGGATACAAGCGGCCGAAATGAGCTTTCTCCGCAGGGTGGCGATGCGCTCCCTTAGAGATAAGGTGAGGAGCTCGGTCTCTCGGGAGGAGCTCAAAGTAGAGCCGCTGCTCCTCCACATCGAGAGGAGCCAGCTGAGGTGGCTCGGGCATCTGTTTCGGATGCCTCCTGGACGCCTCCCTAGGGAGGTGTTTCGGGCATGTCCCACCGGGAGGAGACCCCGGGGAAGACCTAGGACACGCTGGAGGGACTATGTCTCTCGGCTGGCCTGGGAACGCCTCGGTATCCCCCCGGAAGAGTTGGAGAAAGGTGAAGAAGTTTTGTCTATAATTCCAAGAGACTTGATCAATTCTGAGATCAACTAGTAAGAGAGCTCGTTGACCTCAGAATTTATCAAGTCTCTTGGAATTAGAGACGAAACGTTTTCACCTTGAAAACTATGTCCAGGTGCTTTTGCTTTAACCTTTTCTTCAAGATGACCTGGATGGCTGAGAATATCCACAGACTTGGACTGTAACTGTAAATCTTGGGTGGGCTGTAAGTGATTTAACACAGACTTAAACCAGTTTATAACAAAGTTCACCTTCTTAGAACGAGATTTGGACAGGTTTACGTTGTTTAATACTGCATAGTTTAAGAGGAAAAAAATGTAAAGCTTTGGAAAAGATAGCATTAGCTTTGGTGCTCATGGAGAACTGCAAAGTCTCACATTTTTTTATTTCAAACCAGGAACTCAACCCTGCCCGAAGGGGCCTGAGATGGAGCTTTTGTCTGGCTTTGCACCACATCCACAACTGTACATACTTTAGATCCCTATCTAATGTTTAGCCCAAGATGTCTGATGAAATTTGGTCTTATAGTCTTTTTCTTTCAATATTCCTATAACAAAACAATGACATCACCTCACCTCGCTGTTCTCCACTGGGACAGAGCACGAAACTAACAGGGCATTTACTATGAATGTCTGACAGTCCAGAGGCACTTTTGTTGCGTCGGTGTTTGTTCGGTTCATTTCTCTGTTTTATGTCTGAGTTCAATGAGAGCGTGTGAGTAAAGGACTGTGACTTAAGGCCGTTGATAAATTCACAAGAAAGTTACCATGAAACAAAACCATAGGGCGTCACAGCTTCAAGTTTTGTCTAAAGAGTTTAGTTTTTGGATTGTAGATGAGAGCAGGTGGCCGCAGCAGAAATACGGCTGCGTTACTGTCGGACATTTCATGAGCAGAGCAGGCAGAGACCAGTGTGGTTTGGCTCAGATAACACAGCCTCTCGTCCAAAGTACACATCTCATGTGTGTTGAATATATTTGCGCAATAAAATTACATTTTATGAACGTACCTGTGTTCAACACAACATTGATTGAAACTATTAATGACACAGCTGATTGTACTATTTAAATTTTTGAGTTGGCTTTGAAAGCATTAGTTTGAAATAAGACAAATCCATCTCATTAAGTTGATTTTAATAATGTGTTCTCCATATTTGATAAACAGTTTCACCAGTTTGTAGTGGGCTATTTGTCTAGAATAGATCAAATGGATAAAGGTGTGGGTGGAGGAAAGGGGGGCAGTGAAGTGTCAGTGCTCATGCTGACAGGACATCATTTCCCATCATGCACTCAGACCTTCTAGTCTGTACCAAGCCTCTCCCATGGTACCTCTTAAATAGTCGTCGTGTAAGGGCGCCGCCATACGGTGATTTTACAGCAAAATACAGCGATATACCTCCGTCCACCAGAGGGCAGGCTCCAAAACAGGAAATATAAGGAGAAACCCAATGGCGACTTTACAGGTGTAAAACTCATGTTTACAGCCTGGTACAAAAGATGGCTCCGGTCTCTAGAGCTAAGTTTTTACTACGCGACAACTCTGGGGGGGGTGAATTTTTGAAAATTACGTTGGTTTATGCTATCTAAAAACTATTGTTTTACTATGGAGTAAAACCCGAAAAGCCCGGATGTAACGGCCATTTTATTGCCCATTCGTAATGACAATATTGGTGAATAGAGGACCAATGGGCGGATATCATCCATAATTATACTATCTATGGTCTGTACAGGCGTTGTAGTTAGCGGCAGGGAAAAGGGGGCGGGGCCCTATCTAGTTCTAATTATACATTTATGCTTACGACTCAAGTGTAAGTAAGTGAGTGCCTGTCGTTGAAAACAACCATGAGGCTTACAATACATATTAAAAAAAGATTAGCGTAGCCACGATCTGCATCAATGCTTCCAAGTCCCACATGCATGGTCCTGGCCACAAGGTTGACGTTAAGGCTGAAGATAAGCCAGTTTTGCCCTTCTTGGCTAAAGATAGACAAGACAAGACTCATAAGAGTCTTAAAATATGTTGAGAAATCTAAAAAGGATTGAAATGTAATTTTGTTCCCCTGTTGGTGTGGTGCCCCAAAATTTCAAGTCTAAATATCATTTGAAGAATGCCGGGGGGATCTAGGAGACAGCAGAGGAAGCAACAAGACCCAAAAGAGCAGACTAACTTTGATGAGCAAGAACAAGGCGAGGTACAGCATGCTAACATGGACGAAGAAGGCGACGGGGGCAAACCAACGGAGGCTGAATTCTTTCACGAGGGCATAAAAAGTATCAGCAAACAGACTAATGGTCTTCGGGGCCGAGCTGAAGGCCGATTTTAATACGTTAAATAAATTTAAAGAGGACACGAACCAACAGTTTGCAGCTAACAAGCTAACTGTGAAAGAACACAGTGAAAAACTCGAAGACATGCAGACTCGGGTTGCGGGGCTGGAAAGCTGTACGGCGGCGGCCTACAACACGCTGAGTCAGTCCCAAATGGAGCAGAAGAAGGTGGCTGAGAAGCTGGATGACCTAGAGTCGAGGGCAAGAAGGAACAATCTGGGAATCTCTCAGTCTCCCAGAAGGGGAGAGGGCAACTCTATAATAAACTTTGTGGAAAACCTGTTTCAAACTGACAAGCTCATCAATGATGGCATGGACACGCAAGTACAACGAGCTCATCAGGCTCTCGGTCCCGAACCAGGAGCTAACGATCACCCATTGTTGTCTGCTTTCTTCAATTCAAAACTAAAGAGACAGTTCTGAGAAATGCCTGGCAGAAGAAAATTCTCATCAAAGACAAGCTCCTTGCCTTTGACCATGACTACACTTCTGCAGTAGTGCAACAATGCCATGCTTACACAGTAGTTCTCATATCCATAGTCATAAAAGAGGGTTGGCCATCTTCATTTCAAACTTCTTTGCATTTGAGCTAATTAAATAGATAAAAGACAAAGAAGGTGGCTACATTATAGTGAAGGGTAAAACCTCAAATAACATCTTAACATTAGTCTGTATATATGCACCACTAAATAGCCATAAATAATTTTTTATGGGAATCTGTATTTTTGGGGGGGGACCTCAAAATAATATTGAATTATAACCTGGACTCGACTATCCAAAATAGAAATAAAAAGCAATTAACTAAATCTCTAAATACAACTCTTGAAGAAACTGGTCTAGTAGACTTATGGAGGTTATTACATCCGTTGCAAAGGGACTACACTCACTATTCAATCCCCCACTCGGTACATACACGTGTTGATTACTTCCTGATGAAAAAAGAGGCATGTTATAGAATATTGGACTGTAAAATTGGAGTTGCTGATGTCTCTGATCACAATGCAATTTTTTTGACAATCCTAATGGACACTGCTCCCAGGAACACTGTTTGGCGTCTTAATGTTAGTATGCTCAGTAATGAAACCATAGTGAATGACATTAAACGAGAAATAGACATGTTTATTGAAGAGAACGATAATGGGGAAGTCAATCCGTTAATACTTTGGGACTTAATGAAAGCTGTTCTGCAGGGGAAATTTACATTTATTCATTTAGCTGACGCTTTTATCCAAAGCGACTTACATTGTTCTAATGTAATTACCAGTGTTACAGCCACTGGAGGCAAGGTGGGTTAAGTGTCTTGCCCAAGGACACAACGACAGTATGAACTGTGGGGAGAGCGGGAATCGAACCGCCTACCTTCCGGTTGAAGGACGACCGCTCTACCCACTGAGCTACTGCCGCCCCAATGGAAATTGATTGCAAAATATACCTACCTGAAGCAAATGATGAAATATACAAATTTAACAAATACTATGAAAGAGTTGGAGCAAAAATTTAGGAAACATTTGAAAACAAATTACATTTAGCAGACGCTTTTATCCAAAGCGACTTCCATTAAGCTTCTAATTACCAGTGTTGGAAGGACCACCGCTCTACCACTGAGCCACTGCGCCCCCATACTATAGATAACTGAAGTACAAACCCAAACAGGGGAACTACTGAATCAGGAGGTGGAGAAAAAGGCAAGATATCTTAAACAAAGTTATAATGAACTCGGCCCTAAATCGGCTAAATTGCTGGCCCGCAGATTACAAAAACAAAAGACTGATACAGCAATTTATAGAATTACAAACCCTACAACTTCAAACTATAACTAAAAGAATGTGGAAAAGAATGTGGAAACTAAACCAGAGATTGAACATTTTTTAGAGAATACTATGAGAGGCTTTATTCACAAAAAGACATAGTGGATGATCAGTCAATTAGAGGTTTTCTGTATTCATTAGACCTACCTAGTATTGGGGAAACAAAACAAAACAAAACAAAATTATCACTAAGGAAATCACTTTGGAGCAATTCAATAAAGCTGTTGGGAGCGATGGGTTTCCAGCAGAATGGTACAGAGTATTCTGTGAAAAGCCTATCTTATTAAGATCTCTTAACTGGACTTTGAGGGAAGGCCAGGTTCCTAAGACGCTATTGTGTCTTTGGTTCCGAGGGAAGGGAAGTAAAGAGATGACTGTGCTATACACACGTGGACAAAATTGTTGGTACCCTTCGGTCAATGAAAGAAAAACTCACAATGGTCACAGAAAAAACTTTATTCTGACAAAAGTAATAATAAATTAAAGCCGCAAGCGGCGATAAAGGCCCTCGCCTCCCTTGAGACCGCGGGGACACATGCACTCGGAGGATTGCATTTCGTGCTTTAAAGCGTAACCTTCACGGTAATGTCAAATAACCGGGCCTGTGCTACTGCTGGGGCCTGCTACACCACCTTGTAATTTAGAGTTAAAGGTCTCCACAATCCCTGGTTTTCCTGGGAGCTGTCTGAACCTTTGAAAATAATAGATAATGCTTGGGCTAAGGCGAGAAAAACAAAGTACTGGCTGGAGATTTGAGATGACTCAGGAATCGCTGCAACCCCCTGTTTAAAAAGGCAAAATGTAAATGTAACTTGTCTAAAAGTACAAGTTTACAAGTTCCAAAGAATTCTGAGGAGTTTTCTAAGACTCTAGCCGTGGCTCTGGAGGGGCCTCCTCTAAAGGAAGGATCCTGGCAATTGGGAAATGGCATTTATTTCCCAAAGGTTGCCTCTTCACAGACTCATTACGACCACAGCCACAAATGTATCAAAAAACAAATTGATAACTTTTTTTTGCACACGTGTCTAGATGATACTCGCTAAATTTGGAGCTGTTTAGATGAAAAGCCTTTAAACACAAGGGGTGCGATTTAGGTGGTCACACATTCCACCCAACATAGTAGATTTTCTGTTGAGTTTACGGTATGGCTGTAATAAACTTTTCTGTTTGCCCTGAGGTGTCCTATGGTTGTACCAAGTTTTGTATTTCTACATTGGAAAAATTTACTTTCATTTTCCATAGAACCAATGTATTTTGACTTTTCTAGGGGTCGCCACTGAGTATTTTTTCATATTTTTTTTTTCGGGGTCTTCAAATACATAAATTTTTGCCGGGCTTGAAGTCTGGGACCAATAAAAATGACTTTTAGTTGCACGTTTAATGGGTCAAATTGAAAATCATTTTTCAGAAAAAAAAAATATATATATATACCAAATTATAATAAAAAAATATATAACTCGAGCAAAAGCAACAAGGAAAACGCCTGTCTATTTTACACACATGTGTTTAGCTCATTTTGCCCAAGTTTGGTGTCTGTGGAATGAAGCAGCTATTTTCTGTTGTTTTTTAAAAGAGAGGTTGTATTCTAAGTCGGTTCACATTTTCAATTTAAAATGGCTGCCTTCCCGTGTGTGATAAGGTGTGGTCCCCTTTGGCTTTTTTGTTCATAAGCCCATACTGGATGTGTGTACTAAGTTTCATTTGCCTACGACAAACTAAAATTTTCACTTCCCATTGACTTTTTCCAAATATTTGTGACATTGCTATGGCAACACATTTATAGATAGGGGGTGGTTGTCATTGGCTTTTATGCTCGTCATGACATAAGAGATGTGTGTACCAAATTTCATGTCTCTATGACAAACTAAATTCTTGGGTCCCATTATAAGTTTGTAGGGGGCGCTGGAGAGCCATTTCTAAAGATAACCCTTTTATTTACATATTTTTGTGTTCAGGTCATGAATGTGCACAAACGCCTTTCTGGGTCCAACTCGATCCGAGAAGGAGTTTGAGAGTAAGAGACATTTTATTTTCACAAAAATGGCCACCTCGTTACAGGCTTGCCACACCCATACCCGATAAGATATCAACAACAAAGTCACAACTTTGGTTGGCACACGTGTCTAGATGATACTCACCAAATTTGGGGCCATTTAGATTAAAACACAAGGATTTGCATCTTTTTGCGCAAGGGGTGCGATTTTAGTGGCCGCGCCTTTGACCCCACATGGCGGACTTCCTGTTGAGTTTAGGGTGTGGCTGTCATTGACTTTTCTGTTTGCCCTGAGGTGTCCTATGGATGTACCAAGTTTTATTTTTGTTCTACATTGGAAAAAAGTTACTTTCACTTTCCATAGGCCCAATGTATTTTGACTGAGTCATTTTTCGTATTTTTTTTTCGGGGACTTCAAATACATAAATTTTTCGCTGGGCTTGAAATCTGGGACCAATAAAAATGACTTTTAGTTGTACGTTTACTGGGTTAAATTAAGGATCATTTTGCAGAAAAAATATGATAAAAAAATATATACCGAATCATAATTAAAAATTAAAGCCGCAAGCGGCGATAAAGGCACTCACCTCCCTTGAGACACATATATTCGGAGGATTGCATGTCGTGCTTTAAAGCAAATTTGTAGCTGTTTAGATGAAAACCCTTTAGCACAAAGTGTACGATTTAGGTGGTCATGTATTCCACCCAACATAGTAGATTTTCTGTTGAGTTTACGGTATGGCTGTAATAAACTTTTCTGTTTGCCCTAAGGTGTCCTATGGATGTACCAAGTTTTGTATTTCTACATTGGAAAAATTTACTTTCATTTTCCATTGAACCAATTATTTTGACTTTTCTAGGGGTCGCCACTGAGTCATTTTTCATATTTTTTTTTCGGGGACTTCAAATAAATACATTTTTGCCGGGCTTGAAGTCTGGGACCAATAAAAATGACTTTTAGTTGCACGTTTACTGGGTCAAATTGAAAATCATTTTTCAGAAAAATTATAATAAAAAATTAAAGCCGCAAGCGGCGATAAAGGCCCTCGCCTCTCTTGAGACCGCGGGGACACATGCAGTCGGAGGAGTGCATTTCGTGCTTTAAAGCGTAAACTTCACGGTAAAAGGATTCTGAGGAGTTTTCTAAGACTCTAGCCGTGGCTCTGGAGGGGCCTCCTCTAAAGGAAGGATCCTGGCAATTGGGAAATGGCATTTATTTCCCAAAGGTTGCCTCTTCACAGACTCATTACGACCACAGCCACAAATGTATCAAAAAACAAATTGATAACTTTTTTGGTACACGTGTCTAGATGATACTCACCAAATTTGGAGCTGTTTAGATGAAAAGCCTTTAGACAGAAGGGGTGCGATTTAGGTGGTCACGCATTCCACCCAACATAGTAGATTTTCTATTGAGTTTACGGTATGGCTGTAATAAACTTTTCTGTTTGCCCTGAGGTGTCCTATGGATGTACCAAGTTTTGTATTTCTACATTGGAAAAATTTACTTTCATTTTCCATAGAACCAATGTATTTTGACTTTTCTAGGGGTCGTCACTGAGTCATTTTTCATATTTTTTTTTGGGGACTTCAAATACATAAATTTTTCGCTGGGCTTAAAGTCTGGGACCAATAAAAATGACTTTTAGTTGCACGTTTACTGGGTCAAATTTAGGATCATTTTGCAAAAAAAAATGTATAAAAAATATATACCAAATTATAATAAAAAAAAATAACTCGAGCAAAAAAGTCTAGAAAAACGCTTGTCTATTTTACATACATGTGTTTAGCTCATTTTGCCCAAGTTTGGTGTCTGTGGAATGAAGCAGCTATTTTCTGAGTTCTTTTAAAAAAGAGGGGTATTTTAAGTCGGTTCACATTTTCAATTCAAAATGGCCGCCTTCCCATGTGTGATAGGGTGTGGTCCCCATTGGCTTTTTTGTTCATAAGCCCATACTGGATGTGTGTACCAAGTTTCATTTGCCTACAACAAACTAAAAATTTCACTTTCCATTGACTTTTTCCACATTTTTGGGACGTTGCTATGGTAACACATTTATAGATAGGGGGTGGTTGTCATTGGCTTTTATGCTCGTCATGACATAAGAGATGTGTGTACCAAATTTTATGTCTTTATGACAAACTAAATTCTTGGGTCCCATTATAAGTTTGTAGGAGGCGCTGGAGAGCCATTTCTAAAGATAACCCTTTTATTTACATATCTTTGTGTTCAGGTCATGAATGTGCACAAACGTCTTTTTGGGTCCAACTCGATCCGAGAAGGCGTTTGAGAGTTAAGAGACGTTTATTTTCATAAAATGGCCACCTCGTTACAGGCTTGCCACACCCATACCCGATAAGATATCATAAACAAAGTCACAACATTGGTTGGCACACGTGTCTAGATGATACTCACCAAATTTGGGGCTATTTAGATTAAAACACAATGATTTGCATCTTTTGCGCAAGTGCGATTTTAGTGGCCATGCGTTTCACCCCACATGTCGGACTTCCTGTTGAGTTTAGAGTGTGGCTGTCATTGACTTTTCTGTTTGCCCTGAGGTGTGCTATAGATGTACCAAGTTTCATTTTTCTACATTGGAATAAAGTTACTTTCACTTTCCATAGGCCCGATGTATTTTGACTTTTCTAGGGTCGCCACTGAGTCATTTTTCGTATTTTTTTTTCGGGGACTTCAAATACATAAATTGTTCGCTGGGCTTGAAATCTGGGACCAATAAAAATGACTTTTAGTTGTACGTTTACTGGGTTAAATTGAGGATCATTTAGCAGAAAAATATGATAAAAAAATATACCGAATTATAATAAAAAAATATAACTCGAGCAAAAAAGTCTAGAAAAACGCTTGTCTATTTTACATACATATGTTTAGCTCATTTTGCCCAAGTTTGGTGTCTGTGGAATGAAGCAGCTATTGTCTGTGTACTTTTAAAAAAGAGGTGTATTTTAAGTCGGTTCACATTTTCAATTCAAAATGGCCGCCTTCCCGTGTGTGATAGGGTGTGGTCCCAATTGGATTTTTGTTCATAAGCCCATGGTGGATGTGTGTACCAAGTTTCATTTGCCTACAACAAACTAAAATTTTCACTTCCCATTGACTTTTTCCACATTTTTGGGACGTTGCTATGGCAACACATTTATAGATAGGGGGTGGTTGTCATTGGCTTTTATGCTCGTCATGACATAAGAGATGTGTGTACCAAATTTTATGTCTCTATGACAAACTAAATTCTTGGGTCCCATTATAAGTTTGTAGGGGGCGCTGGAGAGCCATTTCTAAAGATAACCCTTTTATTTACATATTTTTGTGTTCAGGTCATGAATGTGCACAAACGCCTTTTGGGTCCAACTCGATCCGAGAAGGCGTTTGAGAGTTAAGAGACGTTTTATTTTCACAAAAATGGCCACCTCGTTACAGGCTTGCCACACCCATACCCGATAAGATATCAACAACAAAGTCACAACTTTGATTGGCACATGTGTCTAGATGATACTCACCAAATTTGGGGCCATTTAGATTAAAACACAATGATTTGCATCTTTCTGCAAAAGTGCGATTTTAGTGGCCGCGCGTTTCACCCCACATGGCGGACTTCCTGTTAAGTTTAGGGTGTGACTGTCATTGACTTTTCTGTTTGCCCCTTAGGTGTCCTATGGATGTACCAAGTTTCATTTTTCTACGTTGGAAAAAAGTTACTTTCACTTTCCATAGGCCCAATGTATTTTGATTTTGTAGGGAATCGCCACTGAGTCATTTTTCGTATTTTTTTTTCGGCGACTTCAAATAAATAAATTTTTCGCTGGGCTTGAAGGCTGGGACCAATAAAAATGACTTTTCGTTCATGTTCACTGGGTCAAATTTAGGATCATAGGTGGAAAAAATAAATAAATAAATAATCCGAGCAAAAACAATAGGCCCTCCCGGTCATCCCCGGCTCGGGCCTAAAAATATAACTCGAGCAAAAAAGTCTAGAAAAACACTTGTCTATTTTACATACATGTGTTTAGCTCATTTTGCCCAAGTTTGGTGTCTGTGGAATGAAGCAGCTATTTTCTGTGTACTTTTAAAAAAGAGGTGTATTTTAAGTCGGTTCACATTTTCAATTCAAAATGGCCGCCTTCCCGTGTGTGATAGGGTGTGGTCCCCATTGGCTTTTTTGTTCATAAGCCCATGGTGGATGTGTGTACCAAGTTTCATTTGCCTACAACAAACTAAAAATTTCACTTCCCATTGACTTTTTCACATTTTTGGGACGTTGCTATGGCAACACATTTATAGATAGGGGTGGTTGTCATTGGCTTTTATGCTCGTCATGACATAAGAGATGTGTGTACCAAATTTTATATCTCTATGACAAACTAAATTCTTGGGTCCCATTATAAGTTTGTAGGGGGCGCTGGAGAGCCATTTCTAAAGATAACCCTTTTATTTACATATTTTTTGTTCAGGTCATGAATGTGCACAAACGCCTTTTTGGGTCCAACTCGATCCGAGAAGGCGTTTGAGAGTTAAGAGACGTTTATTTTCACAAAAATGGCCACCTCGTTACAGGCTTGCCACACCCATACCCGATAAGATATCAACAACAAAGTTACAACTTTGGTTTGCACATGTGTCTAGATGATACTCACCAAATTTGGGGCCATTTAGATTAAAACACAATGATTTGCATCTTTCTGCAAAGTGCGATTTTAGTGGCCGCGTTTCACCCCACATGGCGGACTTCCTGTTAAGTTTAGGGTGTGACTGTCATTGACTTTTCTGTTTGCCCTGAGGTGTCCTATGGATGTACCAAGTTTCATTTTTCTACGTTGGAAAAAAGTTACTTTCACTTTCCATAGGCCCAATGTATTTTGATTTTGTAGGGGTCGCCACTGAGTCATTTTTCGTATTTTTTTTTCGGCGACTTCAAATAAATAAATTTTTCGCTGGGCTTGAAGGCTGGGACCAATAAAAATGACTTTTCGTTCATGTTCACTGGGTCAAATTTAGGATCATAGGTGGAAAAAATAAATAAATAAATAATCCGAGCAAAAACAATAGGCCCTCCCGGTCATCCCCGGCTCGGGCCTAAAAATATAACTCGAGCAAAAAAGTCTAGAAAAACACTTGTCTATTTTACATACATGTGTTTAGCTCATTTTGCCCAAGTTTGGTGTCTGTGGAATGAAGCAGCTATTTTCTGTGTACTTTTAAAAATGAGGTGTATTTTAAGTCGGTTCACATTTTCAATTCAAAATGGCCGCCTTCCCGTGTGTGATAAGGTGTGGTCCCCATTGGCTTTTTTGTTCATAAGCCCATGGTGGATGTGTGTACCAAGTTTCATTTGCCTACAACAAACTAAAAATTTCACTTCCCATTGACTTTTTTCACATTTTTGGGACGTTGCTATGGCAACACATTTATAGATAGGGGGTGGTTGTCATTGGCTTTTATGCTCGTCATGACATAAGAGATGTGTGTACCAAATTTTATATCTCTATGACAAACTAAATTCTTGGGTCCCATTATAAGTTTGTAGGGGGCGCTGGAGAGCCATTTCTAAAGATAACCCTTTTATTTACATATTTTTTGTTCAGGTCATGAATGTGCACAAACGCCTTTTGGGTCCAACTCGATCCGAGAAGGCGTTTGAGAGTTAAGACGTTTTATTTTCACAAAATGGCCACCTCGTTACAGGCTTGCCACACCCATACCCGATAAGATATCAACAACAAAGTTACAACTTTGGTTTGCACATGTGTCTAGATGATACTCACCAAATTTGGGGCCATTTAGATTAAAACACAATGATTTGCATCTTTCTGCGCAAGGGGTGCGATTTTAGTGGCCGCGCGTTTCACCCCACATGGCGGACTTCCTGTTGAGTTTAGGGTGTGACTGTCATTGACTTTTCTGTTTGCCCTGAGGTGTCCTATGGATATACCAAGTTTCATTTTTCTACATTGGAAAAAACTTACTTTCACTTTCCATAGGCCCAATGTATTTTGATTTTGTAGGGGTCGCCACTGAGTCATTTTTCGTATTTTTTTTTCGGCGACTTCAAAAACATAACATTTACGCCGAGCGAGCATCACCGGCTCGGGCCTAATAAAAATTCTATTATTGTTAACCAATGAAAGTCAGACATTGCTTTTCAACCATGCTTCAACGGAATTATTTTAAAAAATAAACTCATGGAACAGGCCTAGACAAAATTGTTGGTACCCCTAACTTAATATTTTGTTGCACAACCTTTTGAGGCTATCACTGCAATCAGACGATTCCTGTAACTGTCAATGAGACTTCTGCACCTCTCAGCAGGTATTTTGGCCCACTCCTCATGAGCAAACTGCTCCAGTTGTTTCCGGTTTGAAGGGTGTCTTTTCCAGACGGCATGTTTCAGCTCCTTCCAAAGATGCTCAATAGGATTGAGGTCAGGGCTCATAGAAGGCCACTTTAGAATAGTCCAATGTTTTCCTCTTAACCATTCTTGGGTGTTTTTAGCTGTGTGTTTTGGGTCATTGTCCTGTTGCAAGACCCATGACCTGCGACTGAGACCAAGCTGTCTGACACTGGCCAGCACATTTCTCTCTAGAATCCCTTGATAGTCTTCAGATTTCATTGTACCCTGCACAGATTCAAGACACCCTGTGCCAGATGCAGCAAAGCAGCCCCAGAACATAACAGAGCCTCCTCCATGTTTGACAGTAGGGACAGTGTTCTTTTCTTGATATGCTTCATTTTTCCGTCTGTGAACATAGAGCTGATGTGCCTTGGCAAAAATTTCCATTTTTGTCTCATCTGTCCATAGGACATTCTCCCAGAAGCTTTGTGGTTTGTCAACATGTAGTTTGGCATATTCCAGTCTAGCTTTTTTATGATTTGTTTTCAACAATGGTGTCCTCCTTGGTCGTCTCCCATGTAGTCCACTTTGGCTCAAACAACGACGGATGGTGCGATCTGACACTGATGTTCCTTGAGCATGGAGTTCACCTTGGATCTCTTTAGATCTTTTAGCTATAAATTCCTCAATTATAGCTAAAAGATTAGAGCTATTTATCACAGATTTGATTGACGAAGACCAGTGTGGGTTCATGCCAGATAGACAGACACATGACTTTATCAGAAGAACTATGCACATACTTCATAAGATCAATGGCTATGACACAAGCACAGCTCTTATAAATTTGGACGCCAAAAAGGCATTTGATAGGGTAGGGTGGGAATTTCTCTACCTAACCCTAGAGAGATTTGGGTTCAATCAAGACTCAATGAAAATTATTAAAGCAATTTATCACCAGCCTACAGCAAGAGATAAAGTAAATGGTTCCATGTCAGACCGTTTTCATTTAATGAGAGGCACGAGACAGGGCTGTAGATTAAGCCCCATCCTTTTTGCTTTATATATTTGCACAAGCAATTCTGAGGAGGAGAAAATAAAAGTAATGGATGAAAACGAACATAAAATTGGGCTATTCGTTGATGATGTGATGCTATATATTAGGGACTTGGACTCCTCTCTACCAAAACTTTTGGAAGTAATAAGAAAATTCCATGAATGTTCGGGATATAAATTGAATATCACAATAAATAAATAAATAAATAAATAAATAAACAGAAAACAAAGACCATTATATATTTGGGAGTCAGCATAGCAAGACGACCAGAATTATTATACAGTGCAAATTACATTTACTCTGCAGCTGCCAAAAGACAAAGGTGGAATGGCACTACCAAACTTAAACTTCCTGGCGGCACAATTACGACCCCTATGCCTCTGGTGTGATAATTTATATACGGCAAAGTAGAAGGACATTATAATCCAGGCTGTATCGTCCAAACACTGTTGGGAGAAGATGGTTTAACTCAGCGGTCCCCAACCTTTTATCCGCCACGGACCGGTTCAATGTCCAGGGCCGCGGGAAGTAATTTTGAACAGGGGGTGCTGTGATTTTTATTTTTTTTTTCTTTTGACAAAAAACCTATGAGCCTATAGGCCTATTTAAAATACATTTTAAAAATAAATACATTGAGATTTACTACTTTATTATCATATACACTTCAGTGCACAGCCAGCCAGGGTCTGAAACACACAGACATCAGTTCTCAGATATGCGCAATTAATCTGAAGCAGAAGCAGAATCAGAAATAATAGTTTAATAATCGAAAGAAAATGAAATAATTACTTTCATTACAATTTCAGATAGCCTATACATACGTGCAACTTATTTAGATACAACAAATAATATTACAACAAAATATAATATTAATCAAACTTCACAATAACGCTAAAACAATGCAATCGATTTGGTCAGCTGGCTTGAGTCACTGCACGTTTATGTCACACGCAACTCTATTAACTCCAAAATCTTTTTACGCACACCACAAGGAAATAATCTCTGACTATTTAAGCAATTTGTTTATTGAACAGTTCTCCACATCCATTATGCAAAGAACACACGCACAGCATAAAGCTTTCTGTCTCCATCTCCAACCTTTTTACACAAACCACAAGGAAATAATCTCCGACTATTTAAACATTATTGAACAGTTCTCCACAACCATTACGCAAACACACAAACAAAATAATACTCATCTCCATCCCCACCACCTTACAAAAATACTATAGTGTACTACTTACAATTGCTTGGCTAGTCAAAGCTGATCCCACACTTGTTGCCAAAAAAATTAATGTTACAAGCGCGGCAGCACCATGCTCTTACCTGAGCTACATGCAGGCGGGGTGCCCTGGTTACAGGTGTCCAAATGTCGAGGTGCGCTCTGGGGTCGTGGAGATAAAGTCTCTCATGAGGGGACGAATGTCCAGGGAGTTCAGAATGTCTGTGTTGGTATGCATCAGCGAATACATCGCTCGATGGATGGAACGAGCGGGAAACCTCTTAACTTGGCGACCAAACCTGCCTGCCTGACGTTGACAACGTAACTTCCGAACCTGTGTTGATTAGGCCTCAAACTATGAAATTAAAATCCAAAATATACGTAATAGCCTACGTGTGTCAAAATTATTTTCTAAAATATTCATAAGGAATTTATAAATTGTGCAAAATATGTTAATAGGCCTACATTTTTTTTTTATCTCCCTCTCGTCACTAGGGGGTGCTGCAGCACCCCCAGCACCCCCACTTCCCGCGGCCATGTCAATGTCAGACAATATTTTCACGGACCGGTCTTTAAGGTGTGGCGGATAAATACACAAAATAAAATACAAGCAGCATAAAAACTGTAATATTTTCTAAATATATTAATAAACGTGTTTCTTTTAATGCAGGATGCTTGGTCTCCAAGTGGCAAAGCAGTTTTGAAGGCTTCATTGCCTCATTAAAGAGCCGGCCGCAGCATATTATGCAGAGCGGGCTTGGTGCGCAGGAATCACCTGTCGCTATAAATCCATATTTTAAGTAGGACTCTTGGTATTGTCTGTTAAATGCAGCTTACTTTGTCTTGGAAGTCGTATGGTCTTCTTCTGTCTCCTCACTTAGTCTTTTCCCCTTTGCGAAAAAACTTTCCAAAGACTTTTGTTTTTACTCTTTTTGCTAGCTTGGGCGTTTAATTTTAGCGGCAAGGTATTATGTGACCGGGACAAGCGTCAAGAGTGACCGATGTAATAGAGGGAATCCGGTCATTTTTCAAAATAAAACATCGTTCAGACTCAGATAATAAATAAAACTGAAATAATGTAAGTTATTTATTCTTCCTCTGCGGCCCGGTACCAAATGACCCACGGACCTGTACCGGTCCTCGGCCCGGGGGTTGGGGACTCCTGGTTTAACTGAGACCATTAGGACTAAACTTAATCCTATAGCTCTATTTTCGAAACATGGTTTTCTATTATCAAACAATCAATGGATAGCCTTGGATAATGGTTTCAAACCAGGACAATATGACTCTGTTTTTAAAGATTGGCCACATAAGAGTCTAACTGCTTTCTACTTAATTGTCAAAAATGGAAAGGTTATGAGCTTCCAGGAACTTAAGACAATGTTTGACTTAAAGAACACAGACCTATTCGGATACCTCCAATTGAGAGACTACTATAATTAAGAGGTTGACACTGCCTACCTTGAGGAGGTGGTTAACCATCTCACTGAAGTAATGTGTGGTGCTTACCAACAAAAGACTACACGGATTGTTTCTAAACTATATCATGGTTTGATGAAGAAGAAAATGTTACAATTACAGATGAATGGTATCAGATGTTGTTATAAGAATCCTATATGTCCAAAAGAATTCTATATCCTTATATTATCCAGAGAGACACGGAGACAGATTATATTATAAAAAGCGAAAGGCCAGGTTTTATTCCTTGCAAGGAGAAGCAAACACAAACACAAATATATCAAAGGTACATAGTGCGTTTTGCTTACAGAGGTAAGCAAAACATTACATTTTATATCACTAAAGTGGGGGCTGTCAGTGGGAGGTGTATCTTGCATACACCCTCCCCTCAAGGCCCCAGCTCCAGGCTCCAGGTGCAGAAGTCCTCCGGCAAGCCATGTCTTTAGCTATGTCTACACCATGCTTGGAATAACATGGAGGACATAACATGATTTGACATGACCTGTAGAGAACTATGAGCACCAACTAACTATAAACAATATACACAATTATAAGAATAAAATTCTTATAACATTCCCCCCTCTTTATGCTGATAACAATTAGCATAAACAACCTACTAGCTTGATTTTGAGTTTTAAACTATGACAGAAGCGAAAACCCAGCAGGGCTGTTGACCTAGCCAGAAGAACATTTTGACCCATTGGTAAAATGACCTAAAGCTGGGAAAAACTCTTCTATCCACCCCTTGCCCCAAAGGCGGTGACAAAACACAAACATCAAGCATCTAACGTATGTAATCACTTCAAATGATTAACTTACAACACATGTCAAAACAAACACAACAAAAGATTATAATGGAATATGTTTCAAATCAAATGGGAACCCACAGAGTAATGCCCTGATTCTTCAAAGTCAAATTCTTTAAAGTCCATAAATCATAAATCAAAACACAGTGTCACTCCAAAATAAAGTAGAAAAATATGCCAGAGGTTGAGCTGGTCAACCCATTGGACTCAAGATCTCTGGCCTGTCCCTGCCTGTCCATTTCTGTCCCTGTAACGAAAAGAAAAACACATGGAGTGAGACATATGTACATTCATAATGATTAAAATCAATTCTCTTCAGCATAATCAATTCAATGAACCATACGGCCCTTAGGTCTGTAGTATGATCCGTCCTGGAGCTGTTGTCCCGTTGGTGTACATGCAAACAATAACGTCCCTCAGATATCAAAGTGTTCATCTGAGGTCAAAGCCTTGACCTTAGTCGTTTGGCAGGTGCATGTCCAGGAATGTTGACCCAGCAATGGCCACATTCATCAATCTCACCAACAAGCTCCGGATACATGGAAAGCAACATAAACAAAAGTTATTAGACATGGAAGTGCAACAACAACTACAAGTACATGTACTGTATCTCAATTCAGATTCTAAAATCCCAGTCAGTTTTCCAAATATGTTGTAAAACCAGGTCAAAATGAATTTCTCTATTCCAAAATTAATTTCTCTAATTTCTCTGTTAGAGTTTGAAGTCCTTTCTTAAAGACTTTAGTTCTGCTGTAACTAGTCCTGTGTTACTTTGGAGGAAATCCTTTTGTAGATCCCCCCTCTTCAGCTAAAAGCATGCTCAGTGCTATTTAGTTCTGTCCAGTCCTTGGACCAGTTTTCTCTCATTTCCAGTTTTAATTAACAGTTACAGCATCTCGTACAATTCATAAACCTTTGTTGTTTATAAATATATATTATAATTGAATCCAAATTGTCTCAAATGGTAAACATTCAAATCCTAATGCTAATTTAATTTTAGCCTTATATTCATTAAGGACACCTTCAAACGCCTCTGTCGATGTAAATGGGGCTCTCAAATGAACCTGAGGGAGCTGCTGTTTGGCTCCTAAAGTGTGAGTTTCCACTCACGATGTTCTCCGTCACATTGTATGTGAACACAAATAAAACGAGGATCCTTTAAGGACGCATGTTTCCGGTCAGCAGGCAACGCTGGTCTAATGGTCTTACTTTCACAAAACCTCCAGACTTCTGCTTTGCACTGCACCTGTCCCTGATCTCTACGTTTGTCAAGTTCAGAGTGATGTCACAGGAAGTCATGTCATGTGACCCCCGTCACTAGCCCTGCTCACAGGTGTGCTTCCCTTCACAGGTGTAAACCAAGATGATATAAGTTCAAAGAACTCTGTTAATATTAGCTCTTACTGGTGGTGGCTATATTAATTTTCAAAACTCCTTTTCTGAACTGGTATACTTGTTGTAGTTGGCTTCCATCCAAATAAAGAACAAACAAACAAATCAGAACGTTCTCTGACATTATAGACCCATAGAAAGTGCCTCCTAGGTTTTCAAACGAAACCATAAAAGCCCTTAAAATGATCAAACCATAAAGTTGAAACAGCAGATAAACCCTGTTTCCACAGATATGGTCTGCTGGAAATCTACTTTAATCTGAAAAGGTTTAATCAGACTAAACAGTGCTTCTCCAGAAAAGTCCTGTCAACTTTCTTTATTTCATTATTTGATTTAAACTTTTAACTGTATTAAACACTGTTGTTTCAGCCTCATGCCAACCATTCGGTTAACCAAGCATCCCTTCAGCACTTTAACACAGCTTTGTTTAAACCTTCATCTCCCCCCTTTTTGAGACGTGGGACAACCATGGCTCAAAATACCACAAAAATGAAACAAAATGAAACAAAATAAAACAAAAATCAAAAATAAAATCAAAACAGATTAGGTTTTTTTCCAATTACCACCTTAAATTGTTATTTCATTAATTAGCATTTCTAATTATTCATCTTCTTTATGTTTTACAAATAGCATCACTTTTGTTTATGTTATATTTAAAACTTAACTTTGTTTAGTTCAGTTTTAATTTTAGTTACCATTAGTTGTAGGTCTTTACCTGTAACTGTAATTGGTATCTTCCACAATTTGATAAATTTTAACTCAGTTGATGCAAACATAAATAATTTATATAGATCAGAACTGGTTTCTCATGATCTATTTTACAAACTTTTAAACATTCACCTTCAATTCACAATTTATTTCATATGTTCTTTTAAATTAGAATATTCTCAAAATATTGTTTAATTTACCTCAAATTACTTTCTTTAGAAGGAAAACACATTTTTCTCTTACTTCAAAACAAAATTTCTTAATCACCCTTAGGTTCAGACCCCCCTCTCTGGGGTTAAACCAGTAACAGCAGCATGTCTTGAACACCCCACAAAGCCTCTGCTCTGTTCACTGCTTTCCTCTAAAACACCATCATCTTTGTGACTGTCGTTTTTTTTTTTTTTTTTTTATAAAAGGAAAGACCAAACATAAAATCAACAAATTTCCTCTTAAATTCTGCTCTATTTTTAAACAAAATCTCTTCAGGATTTTGTTCAGTACAGATTTGTTCTATACTGTCTCTGTAAAACTCAGTTTTACCACCAGGTGCTAAATACAATAAACCAGTTTGTTTTTGTATTTTTCTCATATTAATTTAAATGTAACATAAAACAATTTCATCAATTACTATTTTCATGTTTCCACTAATTTGGCATTCAGATGCCCCATAAAGAATTCACCTCACTCAATGTTAAACAGAAACTTTAAACATCAAGTGTAAAATTAAAATAACGTGTCTCTCTTTCTTTATTCAAATTCACCAAAATTGTAATCAGTAATTATCATTACTGTTCATTTAATAAAATGTAACATCTCAACCTCTTTTTATTCTCTTTTTCTTTAGGTTACAAAGACCCAAAGTTTGTCAAAACCCAAAACCAAAACAACGTCTAACGTCTGTTCAAAAGGACCTTGTGTTAGTCCCAGTACTCAAAAAAAAAATTCCTAAATCACTTCAAACAGTGATTAAAACCCAGCGAGCCATAGGCATATGCTCTTAAACTTTAACAATTCACCTTGTTAGTTTAACAATTATCTTTTATTCACTTATTTTTCATTAACTTTAATTTTTCAAACTAAAATCATTTAAGATCATTTTAACAGGTTGAACTGTTTTAACATAGATATGTTTTTAATCACCAAAACCAGATTACCAATTTACATTACAGTTTAAATCTTTATTGCATAGATGACACTATACCTTAATTATAAAGTACCAAAATAAATAATGATTATTATTTATTTTGAACTATCTTCATTTCAATTTTCCAATTACTTAAACTTTAAGGTTTTCTTCTCCAACCCCATATTCAATCTCATTCATTCAATTGTTTAGTTTACCACATCATGTTTCATAGATTCAATAAAACTCAAATGTGGACTTTATTCATATCAACAGACCTGTCAGAAGGTCAAACAGTTTTCATAATTAAGTATCATAAACTTTATTTAACACATTAGTTCAGTGCAATCTGTTTCTGTCACTGACATTTCTAACTCAGCATTTTTCTCAACATTAAAAGTTTGTTTAATGCAAAGGCTCCCACCATGTCTGTGGAGCTAAAAAAAACAAAAAAACCCAAAACAAAACATTTCTCGCTCTTGGGAGCAAAAAAAAAGGAGGGTGCTGTGAAGCCCCTGGTACATTGACTTACATAGAATGTTATCTTGTTTTTAAACATTCCTTGTGAATCCAAACAGTGGTTGTTTTGAATCCACTTTCTCCATTTTCACACTTTGTTAGAACCAAACCAGAGAAATACATAAATGTTACTTTTCTTTATTTAGGTTCTGGTAACCTTGTTTTCTTTTAAATATGAGCTTATGGCCCATAACTATAACGTTATATTATCTTTATAAACTTACTCTGCGCAATTCAACTTTAAAACATATTTAAATTCTTCCAATTACAAAGTATTCATTTTCATTCTTTTATTGGCGTTATACCGTGTATTTTAACCACACTGATATTAAGGACCTCTATTAGTTCGTACTAATAGATACACAACATTGTTTAGCAAAACATCAATCACTAATTCTATTTTAGATCCAAGTGTTGGATCTTTAACTTCTTTAAATCTTTAATGTTCACTCTTCTATGTCACATAAAATACAAAACCAACTCTGTTCTTTAACAGAATACTCATTATTTTCTCTCATAAACCAAAATCACATCCTTCTCTGTAGATGTGTGTCTCATGTGTCTGTGTTTGTCTCTATGTGTCTGTATTTACATGTGTCTTTATGTGTTTATGTACCTGACCTGTTAGTTGAATCGGTCAGTCCTGAGGTCATTCCCTCGTCTCTCGTCTGGACCCAGTTTCGACCTCCTCCTCCTCCTCTCAGTGCCCTCTCGTCTGTCACGCCCACCTCCACCTCGCTCTCATTTGTGCATTTTTCCTCAGAGAAATACATTACATTCATATTAATTTCAAGTTTCATCCAATTTGCAAACACACTTTACAAATACCTTTTTGGTCAATCTCAATAGATCAAAATTTAAAACAAATAAACGATTGTCTGAATTCGTTTATCTTACCGCTTCCGTGTTTGCTGCTGCAGCTTTTTTTTCTTTTTTTCTCAGCCGAAAATCCGCAGGTGGGAGGTGGGGTGCAGAGGTTGGAGAGAGCACTGTTTTCCGGAGAGAGGGAGGAAGCCGATACCTAGAGGCTCCAAAACATTTAAACAAAATACAAATGATTAGTGTTTTGAAGTACATGTGTGCACTTCTTTCAAAATCTCTTCTCTGCTTCTCTGTTTTTTTTTTAAACTAGAAAAATAGCTTATGGAAGCTACCTTTCTCTCTCATGTTGTTCAAACTTTTTTTTTTTTTTTTTAAACAAAAACATTACCGTTGTTCTGATTCACATCATTAGACTCATTCTTCATCCAACAATGGCCCATTCATAACACATTTATTCTCTCACACACCTTATATCTTTAACTCTTTAGGTCAACAATTCTCAGTATTGCCAACAATTCTCAGTATAAGCCCCGTCACTTTCAGTGGGCTTTTTCCTTTTTTCTCTCACTCACCGCGTCACCAGCAGTGAACATTTTTCAGCATTAGCCTGTCACTATCTAGTGGGCTTTTAAAATCTCATTTCTCATCTGCAGGAATCACTTCTACGTAGGCAGGCCTTTTTATAGTCACATTGACTTCGGACTCATTCATCTCACCCGTTAAGATTTTACATGTAGGTTCTCGATAATGGTCAATACTCGAGTTTTCCTGTGCGTATCCCACACTTCCCGTGTGAGTGTCGCACCATAAACCAACAATACTAGCTATGCAAGGCAGTTCGATTGTGGCGTATTACGATACGTGATTATTAATCTAAGATAAATTCCTGTGCTCCCTAGACAAGCTTTTTAGACCCCATACCCCTTATTGTAATCAGCTGCTCTATCTATCTCATAGATTCCGCACTTGTCATGGCCAATGAACTCCCCGCGCGTTCCGTTTCAAGAAACACCTGAAGACTTACAAAGCATAAGGTATCTATCAAACTAAAATCTAGCAAGACAACAAGCTTTAACACAGATTAACATCAGAATATCCCGTTTACAATCTCACCATAAACCACGCAGGCAGGGTCTCGACTGAAACACATACTTTTTTCCAGCTTTCAATCTCACCATAAACCATATAGGCAGGGTCTCGACAAAGCGTTATCAGCGTTTAAGAATCTCCTATGCTGGCCAGCCTCATGGAAAAACATCAACTATTGGTGATGTAACTTACATGCAGCCCGCTCAACATACGCCAGATTTCCAAAACTAGCTACTTCCGGAAGCTTTGGTAATTACAAACTCACACACACACACCAAAAATAAATTAAACAGCTGTTTACCTGAATTTTTAGTCCAATAGTCCAGTTGTTCCGCAGCCAGACTGTCTGTTCTGTTCTCTCGTCTCTCTGCTCTTCTCTTTTTCTCAGTCCAGATTTCGTCATCGTGTTCACACACACAGAGAGGGGATATCTGGCCCTTTACTGCTAAATAGCACAGCTTGGGACTTACAAGAAATGCATTGGTTTTGCATTTCTCCGTGCACGTCAGTTCACCTCTTTGCATGAGAAACAACGAATATTGAAATCCGGGTCACGGCACCAAATGTTATAAGAATCCTATATGTCCAAAAGAATTCTATATCCTTATATTATCCAGAGAGACACGGAGACAGATTATATTATAAAAAGCGAAAGGCCAGGTTTTATTCCTTGCAAGGAGAAGCAAACACAAACACAAATATATCAAAGGTACATAGTGCGTTTTGCTTACAGAGGTAAGCAAAACATTACATTTTATATCACTAAAGTGGGGGCTGTCAGTGGGAGGTGTATCTTGCATACACCCTCCCCTCAAGGCCCCAGCTCCAGGCTCCAGGTGCAGAAGTCCTCCGGCAAGCCATGTCTTTAGTTATGTCTACACCATGCTTGGAATAACATGGAGGACATAACATGATTTGACATGACCTGTAGAGAACTATGAGCACCAACTAACTATAAACAATATACACAATTATAAGAATAAAATTCTTATAACAGATGTGTTGTGTGCTTCAAATGTCTACAAGTTCTCAACAGTGGAGGAAATTCAATTGGAAATGTTTCATCAGGTTCTTCATAACCCCTCATATCAAAGGCAAGCAGCTTGGAACCCAGCAGTCAGGTTGTGGATCCATGGAGGCGAACCACTCTCACATCTTCTGGTGTTGCTCTAAAGTCCAGCCTTTTTAGACAACTGTCAATGAAACGCTACAAAAGGTTCTAGGATATAATATTCCTAAGGAATTTGGTGTGTTGTACCTGGGGAACATTGTGGAAATTGTAGAAAGATCTATACTTGGCGAAAATTCTACTGACCGCAGCTAGGAAGTCGGTAACTAGACTTCGGCTCAAACCTGATGTGCCAAACCTGCAGCAATGGTTGAGCATAATACAAGATATTTACATCATGGAAAAAAATTGACTTTTGCAATTAGGCTAAAGGTACCGGACTTTGTTCGAAAATGGAAGAAATGGACTGCTTTTTGTTTGTAAACCGGTACTGTATTTTTTTTAAACTAATTGTGAATTACTTCTACAGTCTTGATACACAACACAACTGTCAGATTTCTTATTTTGAAGAAAATGGGCCAAATATTTCAGAGCCTTACACAATAATGGTAGAGGCATAATGTAACTACCTATTACAGTATTATCATCTCATTTTAATTCTGTCACACAACAAGTACACATTATCCTCCAGTGCTGCCAAAAAGTATACCTCCGCCTTCTCTTTGTTCTGTTTGTTACTGTTTATTTAGCTGTTGTCACGGTCATAAACACAAATAAAAATAAAGTTGGAAAAAAATAAAAATAAAAAAATACAATAAATAAAGATCCTTGATTTTTGTGCACCAGTTGATTGTTTGTTAAAGGAGCAATCTCATAAACCTACAGCCCAAAGGCATTAACTATTAGCTCTGTTTAGCACTTGTAGCTGCTTTAGAGTCTCTAAATGGTAAAGGTAAAATAAATGTGTTGTGGCTAATGCTGCTGTGGCTAATGCCATGCTGGGCTGGTGCTGTGGCTAATGCTGCTAATGCTCATGCTCCTCACCATAGCAGCTCAAATAATGTCTGTAATGACTCTAAAGCCACTAATAATCCCCAGACTAAGGAATTATACCTATATTATAGGAATATTACCTCTGTGATACACTGGGTCAGAGAAGTTAATTGTACTTGTTGATTTATGTAAATTAGCCATGTGCTTTAGAGCACGTGTATACCTGTCTATGGAAACAGAGCTCCAACTAAAAGTATGAATCAAAAATATAATCATTAATATTACCCAGCCTTTGGTAGTCTAATACTGCATCACCCAACACCCAACCGGAAATTAAGCACTGAAGCTTCTTTCTTACTGTTAGGTGCTGACGCCACATCTAGGCGTATTAATGTCCCCCTTTCACTTTTTTCCCTTTTTTATTCTATTAGAGTAGATAATTAGTCTTGGCGGCTTTCTGTAGCCTATAAATAGGCCTACTGGTAATGTCGCCTCCTCTCTCTGACTTCCTCTAGCTGACCCAGACGCTTTGGTTCCAGCTCGTTCGCGAGCTCTCCTCCTCGTCTGGCTCCGCCTGCCAGATTATGCCGGCTGTGGCTGATGCGACAGAGCACGTTTTAGCCTTTAGTTCTTTTTGTTTAACCTGGTGGGACCAGCTGTCTTGTTTTTGCCTTTTTCTTTTGTAAGGGCTTAGACCCAGGGTTCGTGTTAGGGGTAGCGGGCTGTCGGACAGCTTCTACGGCCCTGTATAGGGTTGGCCTGTCTGACTTCTCGTCCTTATATTCTGTTTGGCCGGCCGGCTCACCATGGTTTATTTGTTTTGCTAGTTTAGGCGCAGGAGGGTTGGATTCTCACAAAGTTAAACTAAATAACAAATAAAACACAGTTTAACTATAAACCTGTGTCTCCTGTGTCCTTCATATGTTTCACCCTTGGGTTGTAACACTTACTAAAGTTAGAATTCAGAAAGCTCTGACATGTCCACCCTGAAGTAAGTCTATGTCACAGTTGTGGAGTTGGAAAGTTTCCTGAAAAGAAAAAAAAAAAAAGAAAGTTCTTTGATCATTTCTCTGTTGTTTATGTGTTTAGCACCCCCTGTGGTCAGTGGTGTGACATGTGTGGCAGGTCCCGGTTTTAAAGAGAGTGCGCGAGTCAGGTAAGTTGATTAACCTAGAATGGTAGTAGTCAGTTTTTGCAGAGCGGAGTTTTTACATCAGCGGAGAAAATAGCGAGGAGAGACTGGTAGATACAGAGGTTAGTAGGATCTTTTGATTTGCGCCATTTTCTCTCAGCTGACCGGAGGCTGGCGCGATGCTCGCGTAGAACATCGAATAACCAGGGAGCAGACGAGGATGTACGGGCTGGTCTAGAAAAAGGGCATAAAAGGGCATAAGTTGTCCAAGCAGGATGTAAGCATGGAGTGTCGGTGGCATTGTTGGTGTTTAAAAGAAAGAGCTCCACAGAGAGGGGGAGCGCAGAAGAGATGGCAGAGGAAAAGCGGGAGGGACTGAGTGTACGCAGGTTGCGTCGGAAAGTGACCAGCAGTAAAACAATTGCAGTGTCTGGAGAAGTTAGGTCAAGGTCAAGAGTTATGACAGGGTATATACAGCAATCCTTAAGTTAAATTTACCACTTTTTAATACCTTTTTTTACTACCTTCAGAATATTTTTTAAAACCATCACGACACTGAATTGCAAGTGTTAATCAGCAACCTTTCTATTATTTACACAGATTTTGACATATATAACATACAAAAAAGAATAGATTTAGAGACTGATGTTGACAACATATTGCACATGTATTTCACTTAGTAAATAAAAATAAAACAAACTACATAAAATGTGCAATGGAGAGAATGGATAGTTCCAGCACACTGGCTGGCATTCATTGCAAGTTGATGCATTACAAACGGACATCTTCTATGAACTGTTGCGGATTCACAAACTGGCATCTTCTATGAACTGGTGAACTATTGTTAGCACTTGTGCTATAGGCCTAATATGAACTTGTTGGCATAAAAATCCTATGGCAAGTGCCTTAATTCCATGGCCTTTTCCTCAATAGTTTTGTCCATTTTGACCAGTTCCTCTTTTTTCTCCTTTTGTCTCCTTCTAAGTGTGTTTGATTTGGTGATTAGCTGGGCCATTTTTGACCCAGCTTTCCCCTCTGCCTCCTCGGCCAATTTGTTGGCATCATTTTCAAGGATTGCACAGACTTCGCCCAGGACACTTTACGCTCTTGCTCCAGGTAGAGCCTGTACTGGGACCTTGCTGAGGCCACAGAAGCCAGCAGGTCCTTGGTTAAAGGCACCTTGAGGACACCACCACACAGGCCCGGATTGGCTAATCGGGAGCACCGGGAAAATTCCCGGTGGGCCGGTACGTTTGTTTGGCCGCGAGGGCCGTTGTTGTCATGGGACTGGGTTGAAATATATATTTTTTAATCATTATTATTATTACTTTACCGCAGCCGCACTCTTTTAATTTATTATTTTACCGCAGTTCCACTCTTTTATTTAATATTTTCTCGCAGAGTGCAGCCTGCAAGACAATGATGACGTTTTGACTCCCTGGCCCCGCCCCCTGACACGGCCCCTTTGCAAGTTGCTCAAAATAATAAAAAAAAGTCACATATAAAAATGGATAACAGAAAGCGCAAAGGCGGCGATGAAAAGGCCAGAATAAATAAATAAAAAAAGCTTTGGAAACTGACGCGGCCAAATGTTCAAAGCTGAGCACATATTTTCTCAACAAAACAAACGAAGACGACGAGGCGGGTAAGTAAGCTAACGTAGGTAGTTAGGAGCAGTGCAAGATGCTAGCGACCGTGCAAAACAACGTTGTATGTAAACCACCGTTCATGTATCAAAGTTTTTCTTGTAGCTCTTCAGCAGCAGCCGCCTCTAGTACCATTTGCTGCCAACAGTGAAGAGCGAGGCCCAGAAACGTCCCCAAGCTCCAGTCATGAGCCCAACACACCAGAATGGGCAGGTAGGGTTGTCATTCAGAAGAAATAATAGTAATGAATCATTTTCTTACTTGTTTCCAGTTCAAATATCTAAATATTCTTAATTCAAGATACATTTACAAGTGAAATGGCAGGAGAAATTGTCTTGTTTTCTGGAGAAAAAAAAAAAACAACTAAAAATTAAGTGATTTTTTGTTGTTGCTTAAAAGCTAAAACTAAAACAATTATTTTTCTTACCCCATTGGACTGGAAACAAGACAAAAATACTGTAGAAAACAATGTGCCTATTGCAGACTTATATTCTTAGGTTTTCATTTTATTATTTTAATATAGTCAGTCGGGAACTAAAGTGGGCCGGTCTAAGGCATGAAACTCCAGGGCTGAAAATGAGTCCCAATCCGGCCCTGCCACCACAGCTACTGACATTGTCACAGATTAACCTCAGTGCCTCCAAAGATTCACCAAGAAGGTTACAGGTTTCCACCTTCTTGTTAATAGAGAAGCCCCTCTCCACGGTGGCTTGTCCATGGGAAAGAAGTAAAACGTAGTAGTCACGTCTTTTATTAGCAGCATAATCTATATCTCAAAGGTTATATCTGTTTCCATTTATGGAATGAGCTACACTGCTGCCAGGTTCTGCTGTGACCAAATATGGCATTGACTTTCCTACTGGTTATTTTAGTGTGTAAACAGAAGGCGTGCCCTGCTCAGACTGTTTTACAGGTTGTCTCGACAGTTACAAGACATCAACCAGCTACAAACTCATTCATTACTGTTGTCCTGTTTGTTTTTATCTGTATATTCTGACTACACTGTGGGTTCTCTCTGGGTACTCTGGCTTCCTGCCACCGCCTAAGGACATGTATGAATAGGTCCATTGGCAAATCCAAAGTATCCCTAGTGAGTGAATGTGAGAGTGAATGGTTGTCTGTCTCTAAATGTCAGCCCTGCGAATACATTTACATTTACATTTATTCATTTAGCTGACGCTTTTATCCAAAGCGACTTACATTGATCTAATGTAATTACCAGTGTTACAGTCACTGGAGGCAAGGTGGGTTAAGTGACTTGCCCAAGGACACAACAACAGTATGAACTGTGGGGTTCGGGAATCGACTACCTTCCGGTTGAAGGACGACTGCTCTACCCACTGAGCTACTGCCGCCCCAATAACTGGCCATTGTCCAGGATGTACCCCTCCTCAGGCCCTAAGTTGCTGGGATGGGCTCTAGTCACCCCCGACCCCTAACGGGACCAAAAGAAAGAAGATTAATAAATGTACAATTACTAGCTATTAATATTAATATTATTATACCAACTGCTAAGTGTCATTTTGCATTTGCCAATGTATTCCACTTAACTATAGTCATTGTTTAACATTTGTTGATAAGATATTATCAGTCACTTTACATTGTTTTCTGTTTGACTGCTCTCATGTTACACTTAAAGCAGAGGTCTTGTTTCAAATGTCTCCTTGGTTATGTAACTCTCCAAACCTCTGGTGACCTTACCTCCACTTTTATGACTGCCTTCTCGCCCAGTTCGAAAACACCTCAACAACATGTGACTGTGGCTCACATGGATCTGCCTTTGTGTGTGTGTGTCATCAGTCAAGCCTACACTGTGTGCACAATTATTAGGCAAGTGTCAGGATTCATGTTTAAGTTGTCTGTTTTGGTTGATGTTGTGGTTCTTTTAAGTTTCTTAGTGGTTTCTTTATATTCTGATTATTGTTTCAACTTGTTGTGGTGTTTTGGTTTTATTTTGATATGTCTTACTCCTGTCTGTGTTTTTATGATTTACTTCCTGCCTGTTGTCTTCCCCTTCTGTGTGATTGCCTGCTCCGCCCTGATGTGTTGCACCTGTTCCTTGTTGTCTATGTGTCTTTATAACCTGTGTGTTTTTCCCCTGCTCTTTGCCAGGTCGTCTTCTCCCTACCCGTGAGTCTGTTCTGTGTTCCTTGTGTGGTCTGTGGATATTCCTAGTCTGGTTTTTTTGTCTTGTATTACATGCCCTGGATTTTTAGCCTGTTTTTCTGGTATTTTCTGTCTTGGATAATTTGTGCTCGGACCTTTGCCTTATTTGATTCTGGTTCCTGGTTTTTGTTTTGTACTATTTGTTAAATAAACCTTCTTTTTTGAACTCTTTGCCTGTGTCTGGGGTTTGCGCTGGAGTCTTCCGGTTCCTGGGCCATTGGCCATGACAGTACGACCTGGCCTAGATTGAGACTCCGCAACCCATGGCAGTAGGTTTAACCTCCAAGTCTGATTATGTTTGAGTCCTTTTGCCTCCTGAGCCTCCGTGCCTCCTGAGCCTCCGTGCCTCCTGAGCCTCCGTGCCTCCTGAGCCTCCGTGCCTCCTGAGTCTTAGCGCCTACCTGGGCCAACTAAGAGACTTCTCAGCGCCTACCTGGGCCATCTAAGACCCTTCTCAGCGCCTACCTGGGCCAACTAAGACCCTTCTCAGCGTCTACCTGAGCTACCTAGACGTCACGGAGACTCTGCATTCAACGCCTGGTTTCCCTCTACGCCTGGGTTCCCTCTACGCCTGGGTTCCCTCTACGCCTGGGTTCCCTCTACGCCTGGGTTCCCTCTACGCCTGGGTTCCCTCTACGCCTGGGTTCCCTCTACGCCTGGTTTCCCTCTACGCCTGGTTTCCCTCTACGCCTGGTTTCCCTCTACGCCTCCGCCCGGACCCTCGTGTGCCTCCGCCCGGACCCTCGTGTGCCTCCGCCCGGACCCTCGTGTGCCTCCGCCCGGACCCTCGTGTGCCTCCGCCCGGACCCTCATTGGCTAGCCCCGGCATCTCCGTGTGGCCAGCCCCGGCATCTCCGTGTGGCCAGCCCCAGCATCTCAGACTGTTCCTGTGTGGCCATCCCTAGCATCTCAGACAGTTCCTGTGTGGCCATCTCCAGCTTCCCTGTTCTGGTCAGTTCGAGCTTATCCGTCTGGTCCTTCCCCGGCTCAGGTTTTTCTATTTCCGATTCCCTCGCCTGTATTCGTTCCTTTTTGGTTCCCTTTCCCGTGTCAGTCCTGTCCAGTTCCCTTTCCCGTGTCAGTCCTGTCCAGTTCCCTTTCCAGTGTCAGCCCTGTCCAGTTCCCTTTCCTTTGTCATTTTTTCCCTCGGCCGGTCCTTTTGTCATTTTTTTCCCTCGCCTCGTTCCTTTTGTCATTTTTTCCCTTGCCCGGTCCTTTTGTCATTTTTTCCATCGCCCGGTCTTGAGATTGTTTTTATGCCCGGTCCCGAGATTGTTTTTTGTTTTGCCTATCCCGATTTTTTTTTCCTGCCTGGTCCTGAGTTTTTTGTTCCCTGCCTGGTCCTGAGTTTTTTGTTTCCCTGCCTGGTCCTGAGCTTTTTGTTTCCCTGCCTGGTCCTGAGCTTTTGTTTCCCTGCCTGGTCCTGAGCCTTTTGTTTCCCTGCCTGGTCTTGAGCCTTTTGTTTCCCTGCCTGGTCTTGAGAGTTTTTTGTTTCCCTGCCTGGTCTTGAGAGTTTTTTGTTTCCCTGCCTGGTCTTGAGAGTTTTTTGTTTTCCTGCCGGGTCCTGAGTGTTTTTTGTTTCCCTGCCGGGTCCTGAGTGTTTTTTGTTTCCCTGCCGGGTCCTGAGTGTTTTTTGTTTTCCTCGCCTGGTCCTGAGAGTTTTTTGTTTCCCTCGCCTGGTCCTGAGTTTTTTGTTTCCCTGCCTGGTCTTGAGTTTTTTGTTCCCTGCCTGGTCCTGAGTTTTTTGTTTCCCTGCCTGGTCCTGAGTTTTTTGTTTCCCTGCCTGGTCCTGAGTTTTTTGTTTCCCTGCCTGGTCCTGAGCTTTTTGTTTCCCTGCCTGGTCCTGAGCCTTTTGTTTCCCTGCCTGGTCCTGAGCCTTTTGTTTCCCTGCCTGGTCTTGAGAGTTTTTGGTTTCCCTGCCGGGTCCTGAGTGTTTTTTGGTTTCCCTGCCTGGTCCTGTGAGTTTTTTGTTTCCCTCGCCTGGTCCTGTGAGTTTTTTGTTTCCCTCGCCTGGTCCTGTGAGTTTTTTGTTTCCCTGCCTGGTTACGAGTTTTTTGTTTTCCTGCCTGAGTCATGAGTCCAGTTCCTGCCTGTTCCTGAGTCATGAGTCCAGCCCCTGCCTGTTCCTGAGTCATGAGTCCAGCCCCTGCCTGTTCCTGAGTCATGAGTCCAGCTCTTGCCTGTTCCTGAGTCCTGAGTCCTGCTCCTGCCTGGTCCTGAGTCCTGCCCCTGCCTGATCCTGAGTCCTGAGTCCTGCCCCGTCTGAGAACGCCATGTCTATGTATCCTGGGTACCCCATGTCTGAGTCTGTCTGTCCCGGCACACCTGTTTCCCCCCTAGTGCCTGTCCCAGCACCGCCTCCCTTCTCGAGCGCCTCGTCCGGCCGTCCAGTTCCGAGGGCCGGACCCGACGCCTCTGTTATCCCCGAGCGCCATCCGGCCGACCAGTTCCGAGGGCCGGATCCGTCTCAATTGTTGTTCCTCGAGCGCCCCGTCCGGCCGACCAGTTTCATGGGCCGGATCCGACGCCTCTGTTTCTTCCCCGTGCGCCCCGTCCGACCGACCAGTTCCGAGGGCCGGACCCGACGCCTTTGTGTCTTTTTGAGCCCGTTCCTATTATGTGTCCTGTGCCAGTGTCTTATTGTCTTGTTTCCCTCCTTCCGGACCCCCTCCTCCCACCCAGGTTATGTCTATGGTTTGTTTTTGTTAGGGGATTGTAGGCCGCCCAGTGTTCGGCCTTTAGGGGGTACTGTCAGGATTCATGTTTAAGTTGTCTGTTTTGGTTGATGTTGTGGTTCTTTTAAGTTTCTTAGTGGTTTCTTTATATTCTGATTATTGTTTCAACTTGTTGTGGTGTTTTGGTTTTATTTTGATATGTCTTACTCCTGTCTGTGTTTTTATGATTTACTTCCTGCCTGTTGTCTTCCCCTTCTGTGTGATTGCCTGCTCCGCCCTGATGTGTTGCACCTGTTCCTTGTTGTCTGTGTGTCTTTATAACCTGTGTGTTTTTCCCCAGCTCTTTGCCAGGTCGTCTTCTCCCTACCCGTGAGTCTGTTCTGTGTTCCTTGGGTGGTCTGTGGATATTCCTAGTCTGTTTTTTTTGTCTTGTATTACATGCCCTGGATTTTTAGCCTGTGTTTTTCTGGTATTTTCTGTCTTGGATAATTTGTGCTCGGACCTTTGCCTTATTTGATTCTGGTTCCTGGTTTTTGTTTTGTACTATTTGTTAAATAAACCTTCTTTTTTGAACTCTTTGCCTGTGTCTGGGGTTTGCGCTGGAGTCTTCCGGTTCCTGGGCCATTGGCCATGACAGCAAGTGATTATTTTGACCATATCATTTTATCCATAATTTCCAACTCCAAGCTGTATAAACCTGACTTCTTATTGGATTTAATGCATATCAGGTGATGTGTATTTGTGTAACGAGGGAGGGTGTGGCCTAAGGAGATCAACACCCTATATCAAGGTGTGCATAATTATTAGGCATATTCACTTTTACTCCCTAAATGTTCAGGTTTGAGGGTTTGTTAACATTTTGGCTTGACCAAGAGCACTGTAGTTGTGCAATAGGAAATTTAATCCTCAAAAATACAAATTGCCTAATAATTGTGCATAGTGTATTCAACTGATCCAAGTCTCAAAGGTCATGTAAGAGCTCTTTTCAAACACAACTAGTAATAATGTGAGGTCACTGTAGGTCTTCTACTGGAGGAAATGCTCAAACAGTTGGTTTTCCATTTCTTTTCCTAAACTTAAAACTCAAACTCTAACAAAACTATACGTTTATACAAACACAATTTCTGAAAAGAATATAGAAATAATTGTCATGGCTGATAATGTAGCCTATTTTTAAAATAAATGTTTTTGAAACTGGTGTGATGGCCTGCCCCCCTGATTTCCTAAACATTGGGGCAAAAGTTTTAATATAGCCTATAGGCTTAGATTTGTGAAAAGAGCCCACAACAAGAGCGACAGAAGGCTTCTCTGAACTTTGATTAAGTGTGGAGGGATTATACAGGTGCTGGTCATATAATTGAAATATCATCAATAATATTGATGTTCTTAATTGGCCAGCAAACTCGCCTGACCACAACACCAAATTTTAATTTTCTGAGATACTGGACTACTTGGGATTTTTCTTAGTTGTCAGTTATAATCATCAAAATTAAAAGAAATAAACATTTGAAATATACCAGTGTGTAATGAATGAATATAATATACATGTTTCACTTTTTGAATGGACTTAGAATATCATCAAAAGGTGATTTATTTCACTAATTCTATGACCAGCACCTGTATAATACCATTTTCTGCGGGATTTAGCATTAGCAACAGAAAGGCAATTAGTAGGAATGTGCTTACTTTTATTTTTTTTCTTCTTTACATAGTTAGTATGCGTAGCCATTGAAAGATATTCTGGTCATTATACCTGTATTATTTAGCAATACACCCAGTAACACCCCCAGCTGTGGTGATTCTGCTTAAATAATGTTGAAACAAAATTTTTTTGTTTTAAACATTCATTGGAGAATGTGTACTCAAAAAGAAACAGGAGTATGCTTCTCCTCCACCAGTGCTCATTTTGTCCTCTCTGTAATATTAAGCCCATTTACATTTGTTAGAGAACGGACGGCAATTATCTCAGCCTTGTTAACCATTACGTGATTGAATTAATAGTATTTACCCTTTTTCTGTTGATATTTTTCTTTTTTGAGACGTTAAAAATACTTTTTTGGCAAATATTACACTTTCTGAAATGTCAGATCACAAGCCGGTATAGACCAATAAATCGCTCCTTTATTGAGCATGTGGTTTGCTTGCATGTAATTTTCTGTTCCTGAGTAACTTACTCAATTCCCTATGATAAACGGTAGATGGCATCATAAAGCCTGTTTTTTTTTTTTTTTTTTACTAATTATTACTTTAATAATATACTATTTGGGGTTTAAACCATTTTACCCAACTAGAAAAACAACGTCAGGTAGAGTATGTTTTTAAATAGTTATGTGTTATGACTGATTCATTGATGTGATTATATTCTAGCCAAAGTCGCTTCAGAGCACCTTCAAATCCCGATTTTTTTTTTTTTAGTCATGCCATAACTTATTCCACAATTGAGATCTTATCTTGATCTTATCTTAAAACTTTTCATGTCAACCAACCACAAACAGAACAAAGACTTTAACCTTCATTAAAATTTATTGTAGCCCGAAAATAAAGTGTGACATCTATTATTACATTATATTAGCTCATACATTCATTCATTCATTCCCGTAAATGGCCGTAAATTACTCTCTGCTGCAATTAAAAAATTAAATCTCTGCTGAGTCATCTCCCACACAAACTGTCAAGTGAAATGATTGGCTGTTGACCAGTTTTCTTTCAACTGTACAGAGCTCACCTTATAAAGAAATTGCATCACTGGCCAGAGAAAACCTTTACACAAGTACATGTTTGGCATTTAAAGCAAGCAAAGGAAGACTACGTGCAGAAGGTGTAGGGGGTTACAATACTTGAGCGACTCGGGTTTGAGTTCTGTCCTTTCCCTCTTCCTTGACCTGTTTTCTGTCTATCTACTGTCTCTATCAATAAAGTCAAAAGGGCAAAAAAAAAAAAAAGAAAGAACTGACAGTAGTTGGAGATGAGGGAAGAGCCAATTACTTCAACAAGTTCTTCAGCAGTTTCAACACAGCACCCTGTTCTGCATTCTATACTTTCTCATCCCCGCAAAGTCCCTCTGTTATAAAAAATAAATAAAATTAAATTAAAAAAAGGCAGAAGAGGTTACAATTTAACAAAGAACACACCAACTGGCCTAAAGAGAAATGGAGGAACATTTTGTGACTGATGAGAGTAAAAATGTTCTTTTTGCCATTTAGCAATAAAAATAGACTAAAAACCTGGATTATTCTGGTTAGTCACATTGTACTGCTATTATTTTGAACAATAATGTATAAATACTGACCGTTTGACAAAGTACAGGCGTATTGTCTTCAAACCATTAAAAAATGTAATCCTCTCACGCACTCAAATGTAATCAAAGAGCTAGTGCTGAGTCATCTCTTGCGCAAACTGTAAAGTGAGATAATTGCAGAACTATTGCACTGTGTCGTCACAAGTGGGAATTTACCCATTTCATTCTACTTCACTAAGCTTCTCTTTTGAAGAAATTGCTTCACTGGCCAAAGAAAAGTTTAACTAAAACTTTAAGCATATTATTGAAAGAAAATTATTCACTTTTTCATTTTAGATATGATCTCATTAGTTTAATTTTATGCAGATACCCCACCGAAAAGGCTTTTGCAGAATTACCCAGGGATTGAACCCATGACCATCACATCTATATTTTATATCGTACTTAAGTATGATTTTTCAGGTATCTGTACTTTACGTGAGTATTTATTTATCTGGAGACTTTTCACTTTTACTCCCTACTTTTGAACACAAATATCTGTAATTTCTACTCCTTAAATTGTCAAAACAGCCGTGTTACTTTTACAACCTCCGCGGACGTCAAACATGACGTAAATGACTGACTAACACGAGGGAAAAGGGTTTTCAGCAGAGATGTGGATGAAGAAAGAAAGACATTAGCCGTGTTTAAGAGAACCGTTCAAGGTTGTTGGTGTATCTTATTTTGCATTTCTTTAAGTCAGTTTACAACATGAGCAATGATCTGTGAGAACATGGCTTTAATAGCTAATATATGGTGACCATACGTCTGTTTTAGTCCTGTTTTTAAAGGCCCCGTCCCGTATCCTGAGGGATATCTGTAAAAACACAAAAATGTCCCAGATTTCTCCCCTTCCTGTCCCAATTGTCTTGTTTTTACCGTCAATGCCAATCATAAAGCCAAACCAATGCACTTTGCTTGTAACTAATTTGTCAGTATACTGTGTGTTAAATACAGAGTTGCCATGGATACGACAATATTAGTCAATTGAAAAAGATCAACAGTGTTCCACATGCCTCAATTCTGATTGGTCCAATTACGTGCTTAAGCGTTAGGCTATTGGTAAGCGTTCCTTCTCCATCTTTCATCGTTTCAGTTTGTCGTAAGCCAAAAAGAGAGTCTCCATAACGAGCTTAAGGAACAATACAGCTGTCTGCTTTTAGGAAAGCACATGTTTGTTACATGTTAATTAAAAATAAATGTTACTGAATCAGTAATGCAATCAGTTCATGTTTTTTTGTGTTTACTGGTGTTATATTAAGTAGTAAGTAAGTAAATTTTATTTATATAGCACCTTTCACAGATATAAATCACAAAATGCTTTACAAAGTGCAATAAAAGAACAATAAAACTATGAGAATTAAAATTAAAACCACAAAATATTCAAAACATAAAAAACATAAAAAGCCCAATCAACTAAAAGCTTGTTTAAATAAAAGTGTCTTCAGCTGCTTTTTAAAAGAATTAACTGAAACGTCCACTCGCAGTGACAGGGGCAGGGCGTTCCAGAGTCTGGGGGCGACTGCTTGGAAAGCCCGGTCTCCCCGAGTTTTAAAACGGGTTTTGGGGACCGTTAGAAGGTTTTGACCAGAAGACCGAAGAGCGCGGGAGGAGGAATAAGGGGTCAGCAGGTCAGTGATGTACTGGGGGGCCTGTCCATGCAGAGCTCTAAAAGTCAAGACTAAAATTTTAAAATCAATTCTGAATTTGACTGGAAGCCAATGTAGTGAGGATAAAACCGGGGAAATGTGAGCCCTTCTGTTGGTTCCAGTTAAAAGCCTGGCTGCAGCATTTTACACAATTTGTAGCCGACTCAGAGACAATTTGTTCAAACAAGTAAAAAGAGAATAATATTGCTGCTAATATTGATTTTGCGCAGCATTTTCCATTAAGGAATTTCCTTTTTATGTGCTGTCCTTTGATTTGCGTTTATATAATTTAAATGTCCCACTTTTGAGATTTGAAAAACTGGTCCCCTACGCTAACTAGCTAGCTGAATACGTTTATGCTATCTGAAAACTATTGTTTTACTATACAGTAAAAATCGCAAAGCACGGATGTAACTGCCATTTTATTGCCCTGTCAAAACGACAATATTGGTGAATAGGGGACCAATGGGTGGAAGTTGTCCATAATATATACTGTCATTGGTTTAATCCCATGACCTTATGGCAGGCGTGCCTGAAAAACCTGAAATTCCTGATAATATTAATAATATGAGTTATTTCCTTTTAAGTCAACAAAGTCAACAAAACTTAATGCTAAATATCCCCTTATTACAAACCAATCACAAATGTCCATCCATCCATCTTCTACCAGCCTATTCGGGGCCGGGTCGCAGCAGTCTGGCTCCTCCTCTTGATGTGGAGGACCAGTGGCTCTACTTTGAGCTCCTTCCGAGTGACCCAGCTCCTCACCTTATCTCTAAGGGAGCGCCCCGCCACCCTGCGGAGAAAGCTCATTTTGGCCGCTTGTTTCCGGGATCTTGTTCTTTCGGTTATGACCCAAAGCTCATGACCATAGGTGAGAGTAGGAACGTATTGACCGGTTAATCGAGAGCTTTGCTTTACAGCTCAGCTCCTTCTTCACCACGACAGACCGGTACATTGACTGCATCACTGCAAAAGCTGCATCGATCCGTCTGTCAATCTCACGCTCCTTCCTTCCCTCACTCGTGAACAAGACCCCAAGATACTTGAATTCCTCCACTTGAGGCCGGAGCTTTCCACCAACCGGAAGTAGACAAGCAACGCTTTTCCGACTGAGAACCTTGGTCTCAGACTTGGAGATGCTGATCCTCATCCCAGCCGCTTCACACTTGGCTGCAAACCGTCCCAGTGCACACTAAATGTCCTGGCTTGGTGGAGCCAACAGGACAACATCATCTGCAAAAAGCAGAGACGAGATCCTGTGGTCCCAAAACCAGACTCCTTCCGGCCTCTGGCTGTACCCAGAAATCCCGTCCATAAAGATAATGAACTGGACCTGTGACAAAGGGCAGCCCTGCCGGAGTCCAACATACACTGGGAACAGGTCTGACTTACTGCCGGCAATGTGAACCAAGCTCCTGTTACGGTTGTACAAAACACATGTGGACTGGTTGGGCAAACTCCCATAAACCATCCAGCACCCTGGAGGGGGTATAGAGCTGATCCAGTGTTCCACGACCGGGACGAAAACCACATTGTTCCTTCTGAATCCGAGGTTCGACTATCGACCGCATTCTCCTCTCCAGTACCCTGGCATAGACTTTCCCGGGGAGGCTGAGGAGTGTGACCCTTCTGTAGTCGGAACACACCCTCCGATCCCTTTTCTCAAAAAGAGGGTCCACCACCCCGGTCTGCCAGTCCAGAGGTACTGTCCCCAACCGCCATGCGATGTTGCAGAGGCCATGTCAACCAAGACAGTCCCACAACATTGAGAGACTTGTCCTCAGGGCGCATCTCATCCACCCTTGGTGCCCTTCCACCAAGGAGCTTCCCAACTACCTCAGTGACGTCCACCTCTGAGCCTTCGGCCTCTGCTTCCTCAGTGGAAGACGTGTTGGTGGGTTTGAAGTCTCGAAGTATTCCTTCCACTGTCCAACAACAATGTCCCCAGTTGAAGTTAGCAGATTCCCACCTCCACTGTAAACAGTGTTGGCAGGGCACGGCTCCCCCCTCCTGAGGTGCCGGACGGTTTGCCAGAATTTCTTTGTGGCCGACCAATAGTCCTTTTCCATGGCCTCACCGAACTCCTTACAGACCCGAGTTTTAGCCTCCACAACCACCCGGGCTGCAGACCGCTTGGCTTGCCGGTACCTTACAGCTGCCTCAGGAGTCCCACGAGCCAACCAGGCTCGGTAGATCTCCTTCTTCAGCTTGACGGCATCCCTTACTTCCAGTGTCCACCACCGGGTTCGGGGGTTGCCGCCACGACAGGCACCCGGAGACTTTACTGACACAGCTTTGAGTGGCCGCATTGACAGTGGAGGTGAATACCTCTCACCGCAGGCAACTCCAGAGTAGTGGCGAGTCCAGGCTCTCTCGAGGATTTTGGTTCCAGAGCCCAAGCTGTGGGTGGAGGTGAGCCCACCTATCTTTAGTCGGTATCTCTGAACCTCTCGCACAAGCTCAGGCTTCTTCCCCGCCAGCGAGGTGACATTCCATGTCCCTAGCGCCAGATTCCGTGTCCGGGGATTGGGTCGTCGAGGCCTCCGCCTTCGACTGCCACCCAATCCACTTTGCGCCAGCCCCTAACGGCTCCTCCCGCAGGTGGTGGGCCCATGGGAGGTTCGGCCACACGCCGCTCTTTCGGGCTGAGCCCGACAGGATCCCGTGGGGAAAGACCCGGCCACCAGGCACTTGCATACGAGCCCCAACCCCGGGCCTGGCTCCAGGGTGAGGCCCCGGTTGCGCCATTTGTCTGGCCCGTCACCTGTATGTATATATATATATATGTATGTATGTATGTATGTATGTATGTATGTATATATATATATATATATGTATGTATGTATGTATGTATGTGTATATATATATATGTATGTATGTATGTATGTATGTATATATATATATGTATGTATATATATGTATGTATGTATATATATGTATGTATGTATATATATATATGTATGTATGTATGTATATATATATGTATGTATGTATGTATATATATATGTATGTATGTATGTATATATATATGTATGTATGTATGTATGTATATATATATATATATGTGTATGTATGTATATATGTATATATATATATATATATATATATATATATATGCGATAACAAGGCTTTGTTGGAATGCTACTACTCCAGTAACCCTAGTCAGAGGGCTTACATGAAGAGAATGTGGGATGAATGGTTACTACGAAACCCACAATCCAGGCTTACATCGTAGCAACTAGTAGCAGCAGTAGATTGAGATTGACGAGATACAACACAAAAAATGCTACGGCAAGGGGGAGCCAGGAGGAGAGGTCAGAGGGGAGCCAACGGGGGCTCCTTAACCGGAGATTGGGTATGAAGCCCCAACAAGTGAAATAATGCTGAACGAGGCAGCGACTGACCTGAAAGACAAGATCATGGCGAGAATGAATGCAAGGCAACCCCGACGCCAATTACAACGGCTAAGTGAAATACCATCAGAAAGTCTCCTAGAAGATGTGAATGCAGCATTGAGTGTGATCCCTCCCACATCCATCACTGAAACCAATGAGCTGCTATACACCTCCGCAGCAGTGATCCTCAAGATGCTTGGCTATAAGAGCAACCATGGGAGCCATGAGAAACAGTAGCCACCATGGAAACGAAAGCTGGAGGCTAAGATCAAGCAGACACGAAGAGAAGTAAGCCAACTGACAAAGGCCAAGAAAGGTGCAATGAGAAAACAGGTACCCAAGAGGTACAACCAGATGCCCATACCTGAAGCACTTGAAACTGCCAAACATAGGCTCCAAGCCTTGGCCAGCCGCCTAACGAGGTACACGAGAGAGAACGAAGCCAGAAGAATAAACCGGCTGTTCGCAACTCAACCTGCAAAAGTGTACGCTCAATGGCAGGGTAATAACAGCAGAGCAGACCCTCCAAGGCTGGAAATTGAACAATACTGGAAAAGTATATGGGAGAGGGAGGCATCACGCAACAGCGATGCACAGTGGCTGGTGGCTCTGAGAGGACCACAGCAACCTCCCTGAACAGAATCCAGTTACCATCACAGCGGCAGACATCGAAGAAAGACTCTCAGGTATGAAAAACTGGACAGCACCGGGCCCTGATAGGATCCACACCTACTGGCTAAAGAAGCTCACTGCACTCCACGAGCGCCTTGCAGCACAAATGAACCAGCTGCTAAGGGATGGGACGCACCCTGAATGGCTTACCGAAGGGCGTACAATCCTGATCCTGATCGATCCCACAAAGGGTACAGTCCCATCCAACTATCGGCCAATAACCTGTCTCTCCACAACATGGAAGCTCATGTCAGGCATCATTGCGGCTAAGATAAGTGGGCACATGGATCAATACATGAGCAAAGCACAGAAGGGCATTGGCAAAGAAACCAGAGGAGCTAAACACCAACTCCTGGTTGACAGAACAGTCACCCAAGACTGCAGACCGGAAGATAGGCGCCGTTGATTCCGCTCCCCACACAGTCAGTCGTCGTTGTGTCCTTGGGGCAAGACACTTAACCCACCTTGCCTCCAGTTGAACTTCTGGTAATAAAGTGCTGGATAATGGAAAGCTCTGCTAAATGAATAAATGTAAATGTAAATGTAGAACCCGACACACCAACCTGTGCATTACAAGAAAGCATATGACTCAATGCCACACACATGGATCACTGAATGCTTGGAGATGTACAACATCAACAGGACTCTAAGAGACTTCATTGCAAACTCAATGAAGCTGTGGAAAACCACCCTTGAGGCCAATGGCAAGCCACTTGCACAAGTATCCATCAAATGTGGCATATACCAAGGAGATGCTCTATCCCCACTGCTGTTCTGCATAGGCCTGAACCCCCTCAGCCAAATAATCAACAAGACTGGCTATGGATACCGACTCAGGAATGGGGCCACCATCAGTCACCTCCTCTACATGGATGACATCAAGCTATACGCTAAGAGTGAGCGGGACATCGACTCACTGATCCACACCACCAGGATCTACAGCTCTGACATTGGGATGTCATTCGGGCTTGAGAAGTGTAGTCGAATGGTGACGAAGAGAGGGAAAGTAGTCCACACAGAAGGGGTCTCACTCCCAGAAGGAACATAGCAGACATTGAGGATGGTTACAAGTACCTTGGAATACCACAGGCAAATGGCAACCTCGAAGAGGTAACAAGGAAAGCAGCAACTGCCAAATACCTCCAACGAGTAAGGCAAGTCCTAAGAAGTCAGCTCAATGGCAAGAACAAGGCACGGGCAATAAACAGCTACGCCCTGCCAGTGATCAGATACCCTGCGGGAATAATAAGGTGGCCAAAGGAAGAGATACAGATCTCAGACATTAAGACACGAAAGCTCCTCACCATGCATGGAGTGTTTCACCCCAAATCCAGCACCCTGAGACTGTACGCTAGCCGTAAAGAAGGTGGCCATGGACTAGTGAGTGTGAGAGCCACTATCCAGGATGAAACATCCAAGATCCACAAATACATCAAAGATAAGGCCCCAACAGATGACGTGCTCAGTGAATGTCTCAGGCAATGGGGAACAGAGGAAGAGGAGCTGGAGGAGGGACCATCATGGGAGGACAAACCCCTACATGGGATGTACCACCGGAACATAACTGAAGTGGCTCAAGAAATCCTACCAATGGCTAGAACGGGCCGGACTGAAGGACAGCACAGAGGCACTCATCATGGCTGCACAGGAGCAGGCCCTGAACACCAGAGCAATAGAGGCCCAAATCTACCACACCAGACAAGACCCAAGATGTAGGCTGTGCAAACAGGCCCCTGAGACAATCCAACACTTAACTGCAGGGTGTAAGATGATGGCAAGGGAAAGCATACATGGAGCGCCATAACCAAGTGGCTGGCATAGTGTACAGGAACATCTGTACGGAGTATGGACTGGAAACCCCAAGGTCAAAGTGGGAAACACCTCCAAAGGTGGTAGAGAATGATCGAGCCAAGATCCTGTGGGACTTCCAGATTCAGACTGACAGAATGGTAATGGCGAACCAACCAGACATTGTGGTGGTGGACAAACAGCAGAGGAAGGCCGTTGTGGTTGACGTTGCAATACCAAGTGATTGCAACATCAGGAAAAAGGAACATGAGAAACTAGAGAAATACCAAGGGCTCAGAGAAGAGCTGGAAAAGGCTTGGAAGGTTAAGGCGACAGTGGTGCCTGTAGTCATCGGAGCACTTGGGGCAGTAACCCCCAAACTGGAAGAGTGGCTACAGCAGATCCCTGGAAGAACACCAGACATCTCGGTCCAGAAAAGTGCAGTACTAGGAACAGCAAAGATACTGCGCAGAACCCCCAAGCTCCCAGGCCTCTGGTAGAGGACCCGAGCTCGAAGGATGAATCGTGAAGTAACTGATGACGACAATCTGGATAATGCAGAGATGTGGGAAGACCTCTCCAGAAATGAAATGAAGACTGTGGACCGTATGATCAACAGAGGAAGTCCTAAACGTCAGCAGTGCTTTGCCCATACTTTGCAGTTAACTGTTGGTGATGGTCTCAAGGAGAATCAAGAACGAATCATGAACAGTACCTTTGTAAAATGCTCCAAACTGACCTCTCTCCTGCATACATCCAGCACCTTTACAGATGCATTTGAAGAGAAGTTTGGGCAGCGAGAGATACCCGCTGTTGTCAATACACGGTGGAATTCAACTCTCCACCAAGTCAAGGGAGGGCTCTTATTCAGTCATCAGGAGCTGTCCAGTGTTGTTCAGGACACAGAGTGAGAGTGTAAGAGAGTGAGTGAGTGAGAGTGTAAGAGAGTGAGTGAGCGTGAGTTAGTAAGAGAGTGAGAGAGTAAGAGAGTGAGTGAGAGTGTAAGAGAGTGAGTGAGTGGGTGAGAGTGTAAGAGAGTGTGAGTGGGTGAAAGAGTAAGAAAGTGTGAGTGAGTGAAAGAGTAAGAGAGTGTGGGTGAGTGAAAGAGTAAGAGAGTGTGAGTGAGTGAGTTAGTAAGAGAGTGAGAGAGTAAGAGAGTATAAGAGAGTGAGATAGTGAGTGAGAGTGTAAGAGAAGGAGTGAGAGAGTGAGTGAGTGAGAGTGTAAGAGAGTGTGAGTGAGTGAGAGAGTAAGAAAGTGTGAGTGAGTGAGAGAGTAAGAGAGTGTGTGAGAGTGAAGAGAGTGAGTGAGTGAGTGAGTGAGTAAGATAGTGTGAGTGAGTGAGAGTGTAAGTAAGTGAGAGTGTAAGAGCGTGAGTGAGAGTGTAAGAGAGTGTGAGTGAGAGTGTAAGAGAGTGAGTGAGTGAGTGTGTAAGAGAGTGAGTGAGAGTGTAAGAGAGTGAGTGAGAGTGTAAGAGAGAGAGTAAGAGAGTGTGAGTGTGTGAGAGATAAAGGAGAAATGTAACAAAGTTTAATCTACGTAAACTGGGTTTGAGAGGGAATTTTTCAGAGAGGAGTCTGTTGGATGTTGTTGCTGTTATTTGTTTTATGGACTCAATGTTAGAAAATATTTAAAACATTTCAAACGCTGTTGGCAGAAGTGAAAAATAAATAATTTTATGAAGTTACAAATTAGTTTGATTCTATTATGTATTTTACTAAACATGAGTATTTACAAAAAATTATTGTAATTTACTGACAATTACTTATTTCTTGTCTTTTCACTTTATTAAGATCAGAATCTGCAGGTAAAATTACAATAATAAGGTGACTTGACTTGACCTACTACAGGACTTGACATAGCCTGTGACTTGACTTGCCCAGGAAAAAAATACTTGGGACTTACTTGAGACTTGAAGGTTCAGACTTGAGACTTACTTGAGACTTGCACACGTGTGACATGGTCCCATCTCTGTTTTTTACTCAAAATGTCATGATACATGGCCTCACTCATTCTTTCCTTTACACGGATCAGTCGTCCTGGTCCTTTTGCAGAAAAACAGCCCCAAAGCATGATGTTTTCCACCCCCCATGCTTCACAGTAGGTATGGTGAAGCATGGGGGTGCTTCTGGATCATCCAAATGCTTTCTAGCAACCTTCAGACGGGCCCGTACATGTACTGGCTTAAGCAGAGGTACACGTCTGGCACTGCAGGATTTGAGTCCATGGCCGCATAGTGTGTTACTGATGGTAGCCTTTGTTACTTTGGTCCCAGCTCTCTGCAGGTCATTCACTAGGTCCCCCCGTGTGCTTCTGGGATTTTTGCTCACATTTCTTTTGATCATTTGGATCCCACGAGGTGAGATCTTGTGTGAAGCCCCAGATAGAGGGAGATTATCAGTGGTCTAGTATGTTTTCCATTTTCTAATAATTGCTCCCACAGTTGATTTCTTCAAAGCAAGCTGCTGACCTATTGCAGATTTAGTCTTTCCAGCCTGGTGCAGGTCTAAAATTTTGTTTCTGGTGTCCTTTGACAGCTCTTTAGTCTTGGCCATAGTGGTGTTTGGAGTTTTGGCAGTTTTGTTTCTTATCTGTAATCCAATTGATAATGCTCAGTTGGTCAAGGTTAACTGCAATTGGATGCTCCGGCTGGCCACACCATAAGTACCACTCGCATTCCCCATGGGCCTGGCTCACCATCACAGAATTGAAGATCACTATAAAAAAATAAATCTACACAAACAGAAACAAACAGAAAATAGATTATTCTGTTCTAACTCTTATCAGTATGACACCTCATTCATTCATTCATTTACAATATATATCTATATCTATATTGAATAAATTAACTCCTTTATATATCTCCTTTTACCCTCATTAGAGCATTATAACATCCAATAGTTAAGGATAATTTAATTTTAACAATGAATTTACACTTTTACCACTTTTAAGCTTTGTCAGCTTAGAGTTATGATAAATTACCATATTAAAAAAGTTTTTTATTAATACACACATTATGAAACAATACAGTGGCAAGAAGTATAAACAAAAGCTAAAAATAAGTCTTGCGATATTACAAAATCCCACGATAGGATAGACTATCTCGCAAGATAGCGGTAAACGCGTTCTTGATACTTTTAATGATAATGATTTTAATGATACAGTAAAAGTAAATTTGATTCTTTCAGAAAGTAAAATTATCTGAAAGAGACTGAAATGTTTAGCTGGATTTGAACATAATGTTTTCATTAACTGCTTTAAAAATATTTTGTAATTTTTAGAATTGCTAAGCATGTCCTCTGAGTACCATAAAAGGTGGAGACGCCGAACGAGTCAAACGCATAATTCTCAACTCTCAGATCGCACCTAAACAGAAACTGTGCATGCACAACATCCGGATTTCCAAATAATACAAAAATATACCGACAAACTTTCCTCATTCAAAGATTTTAAATGTTTATTTACACAATTAAGCATTAAATACAATATGATTGGCAAAACCAAAGCTTTTTCATGGCCAATGTAACGAGAAATAACATGTGAAGTTTATTTGAACAACTAAGCGAGTTCAAACTAAACTTATTTGAATTGAAGCATTAAATCTCCGACTATTTGGGGTCAACCCTACATCAATCTTTCTATAGTTTCCTTTTTAAAATACCAAATTACGTTATTTCAATTGTTGTCTCATTTAGGTTCAGCAACTTTCCAGAGTTGGTGGATCTTCTGTCAGAGACTGCGTAAACAAAGTCTTGAACAGGTATGTATTTCCTTTGAATTGGGGCGCAGTGGTAGAGCGGTCGTCCTTCAACCGGAAGGTAGGCGGTTCGATTCCCGCTCTCCCCACATTTCATACTGTCGTTGTGTCCTTGAGCAAGACACTTAACCCACCTTGCCTCCAGTGGCTGTAACACTGGTAATTACATTAGAACAATGTAAGTCGCTTTGGATAAAAGCGTCAGCTAAATGAATAAATGTATAAATGTATTGAATTGTTTGTGTGCATTGCTTTGTGTGTATTAGTTTGTGTGTATTTTTAAAAAAAATATTGATTACCACCATAATAAACTCAGGATTTAGGATTTAATCTGTCACACATTACTTGTTCAGAAGTTGTCAGCCAAGTTGACAGCCAACAACATGATTGCAGTGTATGCCATTAATGACATTCATTAATAAAATCACCTAAACATGTGGATATGGCTATACAGTAGTTCATTCATGTTAAATGATAGATTGGTTGTGCAAGTGTATGTTTTAACATTGCATGCAATTGCTACGCTGCACATTACTATTATTTGTGATTATTAAACTTACATATGTGGTTATTTTTTTGAGGTAAAGTAATCCTAAATTTCTTTCACAGAATGATGTCAAATGCTTTAATGATAAAGTTCAATTTGAGGAATGGTGGCCAGCTTGAAAAGCAGCCATTTACAGCTACACCTTTATATGATGTCAAGGTAATTTGAGCCATATTAGGAGAAAAAATACTTTTATACGTCCTTACATTTACATTTAGTCATTTAGCAGACGCTTTTATCCAAAGCGACTTACATTTACATTAAGGTTCCATTCACCAGTGAATCCAACGACAGTATGAACTGTGGGGAGAGCGGGATTCGAACCGCCTGCCTTCCGGTTGAAGGACGACTGCTCTACCACTGAGCTACTGCCGCCCGTACTTTTATATTGATGTAATCTTAATTGGTACCTAACCCTTTATCTATTCAGGGGATATCAGAGCCCACATATCTTTATAAGAAACGTCCTGTTCACTTTCTCACAGTTACACACCTAGTTAAGGGTCTTTCTCAAGGGCACCACAGTGGTATTGAAGAGGAGGGGACAAATGCTGTTTCCCCCCAACGATCTAACACGCATTTAAAGCAGCATGTCAAATAAAATGTAATGCATGTTGAGTACCTTTTAATAATGTCTCATTCATGATTCATTCATCTTGTAACATAATTACAAAAACTTTACCTTTTACTTATTTCAAAAAGAAATATATTCTCTTCCCTCAGATGCAGTGAAGTGGTCGAGCCCAAACGCTGAATGGCAGAACACCTGAAGCACGCTCCAGGAGCTGGGGTGGTGGTTACAAAAAATGACATTAATGTGTTTGAGGGATAGCTCACCCAAAAAATGAAAATTCTGTAATTTACTTACCCTCATATTTCAAATAATAATCATAATCATTTTTTCCCTATAATGGTAGTTAATGAGTTGTGAGATCTGCTTGGTTAAAAACATTCTGGCAAAATTCTTTGTGTTCAGCTGAACAAAGTGCACATCTACCAAGTAGCCTACACTCTTCGTGAAAGACCGCAGAGCGTAATGCGAGTATTAGGACTGGGCCGTAGAAATGCGTTCTTTGAATTGGAACAGTACTTGAGCAGCCACAGATGACGTTTCACAAGAACATAAATACAGACTAGAATGCATATTTGAGAAACGGCTCCCATCCCATGTCGCTTTCCCCCGCCAAACCCCGCCCGCAGAATCCCCACTCTTTTTAACACAAAAAAGAAGTCTCGTATTTCACCGTTTACCCGCCTCCATCTTCGTCTCGTTGATCATTGACTCCACAGTGCTTGTTCCATTGGCTCAACTCTCACACACTTCCCTTCTCACGTAACAGGTCCGGGCCAGCAGGCTTGTTATAAAGCACAGGCTCGCTGTCCGAAACCTCAGTCGAACTTTACCGACCCGTAAGTGGAACCGGAGCACGGTGGGAATGGCCTACTTCCTGTGTTTATCCGCGGGGACCTGGACTCTCCTGGTGGCTCTCATTACATTGTTTATTATGTAAGAACTCGGTCTGTTTTCCTTTGTTGAGCCTGATGGATGTGCATTATATTTTTACCCCTATTTTTTTTTATTATTTTTGGACAGATATCTCTACTGGCCATATGGAGCGTTTAAGAAAATGGGAGTCCCTGGTCCAAAGCCAGTGCCGTTTTTTGGAACAATGCTGGCTTATAAAAAGGTATGTTTAGTAGCCTATTTAAACTTTGAAGCAAACACAGTGTTTTCTTAATAGTGGCTTGCAGCATAATGATGGGTCATTGTAGATTTATTTAACTCTTCCTTCCCTTTTACATAAATTAATGGAAATTGATTGTTTTTGGACATTTTAATCAGATTGTTATGAAATTAAATTAGGACATTAGAGAAACTATAAGCTAAATAGGCCTAAATAATTTTTATTATTGCTTAGAAATCTTCCTATAGGCCTACCAAAGGCAATTAATGACCAGTTAGATTTTATTTATAGTCTTTGGGTTAATGCCGGTTAAATTTGGTTTTAATTTGTTTTGCCAATTTGTTATACCTTTAGTATATTGCAGGTCATATCAGAATATCCAAAATAGCTATCGCATATTGGATGTTTTCCAAATATTAAGCCACATAAATTTTTTTGGTCAACATTTTATTGCATATCCAAGAATATTTATTCTTGCGACATCTGTGAGTTTCTAAGCAAAGTATGTTCATGGTCTGAACCCTTGCTTTACCGGTACTGACAAGTCTGGGCGTGTTTTAAGTTTAAAGATGTAGCGACTGTTTTACAGTTATGAACATGAACAACACAGCTCTGCTCTGAATGGATACAAATGTGGTTGATAAATCCATTCACCTCCAGGTTTCATTTAGGTACCTGCCCTTTTGCAAACTCTTTCAATCAGAGCCTGCAGATAGTACTGTGGAGCAGACTATGTTCTGTGGAGCAGTTCTATCTGGTAGAGACAGGTTACGAATAAAAGCATTAACAAAATGTATCAAAAATATTACATCACCCTATGTATTTAAATTTTTTCAAAAATCTAATAAAGCAAATAGATTTGAATGTAAAAAAAATGGCAAAAGTATTTGTCATTTTATGGTTAACACAGTAATAATTATTATAACCATAGACTTTTACTGGGGCTTTACAGTATGTCACAAATCTAACGCTAACTGTGCTGTTTTTTTGACATGAGTTTAGTGTAATTTTGTGTTTCCCTCATGTTAACACTCTCACATGTCAATGTGGTTGTTTAGTGCTGACTCTGCCAGTTTCACATGAATGTGCTCTCAATCCTGAGAGAAACCCTGGGTTAACAAAACGAGTTGATAACCCACTTTGTGATACCACTTATCCAGACCGGGATTGTTGGGTTTTGTCTAGCTGGGCAGTAGAGACTTATCCGTGTTAAGTCCAACTGGGTTTGGGCTTTGGTTCATTCCTGCATTTAGTCCTTGTTTAGACCAGTTTAGTCCTGTTTTAGTCTTGGTTCAGTCTTTAATTTTTGACAAGTGAAGCCTTGTGTGTCTTTATATTTTCTAAATTAAAATAATTAAACATCTTTTTCTCTGCTGTAGAGCTTTCAAATATCGCAGCTCATATTGTTATCACAATATTCACCTCAAAACTTAAATTATATAAACGCAAATCAAAGGAAACAACCATAACCGCAATTCCTTCCTCAAAATCAACATGAGCCTACCTCCAGTAAACACTAAAAAAACATAAACTGATTGCATTGAGTAACATTTTTTATTATTATATAAGAAGCAATAGCCTCACATTTAAGCACATAAATGGACCAATCAATGTTGAGTTACAGACATGTGGAACATTGTTGATATTTTCCAATTGTTTAAGGTTCCCGTAACCATGGCAACTCTGTGATTGACACACAGTCTATTGACAAATGGCTTTATTATTGGCAGTGACAGTAAAAAAAAAAAAAAAAGGGACAATAGGGACAGTGGTTTTGCAGATATCCTCCAGGACACAGGACAGGGAACTTAAAAATGGGACTGTCCTGGCTAAAAAAAGACATATGGTCACAATACCCTAGGGATTAGTCATAGGACGCAGTCGGGCCCATAGATATACATAATAAAGGCTAGATGTCTTACGGCGGAGTCTCTAACGTCATCACCGGCGGCCATCTTGTCACAGGCAAGCTTTCTGCCGGGCTCTGTGGTACCTGATGTAAGGTGAGTGATCTGCACGAACACAAATACTCTTATCTCGCTAAAATCTTGACGGATTTACAAAATGTTTGATTTCTTACAAACGTTAATAACGTGGCTATAATTCTGGATGCGTGAACATGTTGAAATTGCAGCTTTTCTTTTCGAAAGACGACTTAATCGTGCAGCATAGTGTATCACGGCTAACGTTACTTGTGCAAGTTATCAAGGCTGAGACCACAATCGAGCTGTTTAGTTATAGTTTTACTGACAACGATTTTATGACAACCAATTTTTTGTCTAAATTACAGTCTTTGTGAATGTGGTTGTAGTTATTAGCTGACCCAAGCAACCCAGCAATTTTACATCAGTGGGAGAGGCAGAATTGCTCTTTCTTTTCAATATAACTTAAGTTGCATATGATTTCCAGTCGGTTTGGTTTGTTAAAAATTTGTCAGTATGTATTTTGGGTAACCAAAAGTCCTATGGGGAGTTTCAATAGGGCATTTTACAAAACGCATGAGCATACCTTGGCAAATAAATGGTCTAAAGTACTCATATTTCATTATATATTGATCTGCTTTTGCACACAGCTTTACAAGACCTTGTGCTTGGGCTCAGTTGTGTTTCTAAAGTCATATCAAGAGACCTAGAAGCTGAAATGTGGTCAGTTGAGATGCTTGTTATCCAGCAGAAAGAAAAAACAATATTCTAGCCTCTATAACTCTGTGCCAGTACTTCACACAATCATTCTGATTGTTTCCTAAGAAACTACAGGGTCTCAGCTTTCTAAAGAGGTCAGGCATTTGATGATAGGCAAAAATAGCTGGGAACAGTGATCTCTGAAGTAGGCGCAGTGCAATGTCGAGGGAAAAAGCCTAGTAAATGGCCCAACCCTGAAGAATTTAAAATAAACGTAATAATTCAAATTATTTTATTATAATATTAATATTATAAAAGTGTGTGTGTATATATATAAATACCTTGGGCGTGTGTATATTCATTGCACCTATATGTTCTGTTCAATGTTATTTTCATATGGAAGTCCATGGTTATAATTATTCATAAGTATGCAGTGTCATAAGTACATCTCTGACGTTTATAACAAACCAAACAGTTTGAAAATCGGTAGAAAATTTAGCAAGTTATGGTTATTTAAAAAGTACATGCACCATTAAAACACAATGTTATGAGTGAGCAAGCGGACTGTGACAAGATGGCCGCCAGGTGCGGACGTCGACCTCCATTGGCCAGCAGCGCAGACGAGACATCTAGCCTTTATTATGTATATCTATGGTCGGGCCAATGTCACAAAAATCTGTATTGTGTGACTGGGCTTACAATTAAATTAAGCTAACATGTACACAACAAAAACTTACAATATGGGAAATTTCTAAACAACAAAGCTAAATGATAATTTTTTTTTACACAAAGAGTCACCAGAAACAAAAAAAGTATGGATATCAGGCTTCTTATCCAGTGAAACTCTACTCAAAGACCTTTCTGAGGCTAATGCTAAATGCATCAAATTATACTAATTGTCTCTTGTCTTGTCACTTTGTCCTCCACATGACTCAATAAATGTAGCCCTGATGTTTCGTAAATCAAGGGGGCGGAGCCTCACACTTGTCAATCACCAAAAAAGGAAGATGAATGGTGCTATTGTCATGTGTCCCTTGGGCTTTAAAAATAACAGATTTTAATGGATGTCTCTGCCTTAAAATTAAGATTGTTGTGGCTTTTACTAGAAAATATTTGAAATATATATATTTAAGATTCTACTTTAATCATAATCTAACAAAAGATAAGCATGACATGTTAAGTGGCAGCATGGTTGCAGAGTGGTTAGCACTCCTGCTTCACAGAAGAAGGTCCTGGGTTAGATTCCCATCCAAGGCAGGGCCTTTCTATGTGGAGTTTGCATGTTCTCCCCGTGTCTGTGTAGGTATCCTCTGGGTACTCCGGTTTCCCCTACCACCAAAAACATGTACAATAGCCCCCTCACACATGGGGACAGGACACCCCTGCAAAACAGATTTTTAATCTCAGTGGGACTATCCTGGATAAATAAAGGTTGAATTAAAAAAGTAGTATTTGTATTTGCTCCATAGGGGTTCATTGGATTTGACATGGAATGCTTCAAGAAATATGGGAAAACCTGGGGGTAAGAGAGCATACTTTAGTTTCTACACTGAACATGGTGTTTTTTATTTAATACTCTATTTCTGTGTAATGTCTGTTTCTCTGTAAATTCTGTCATATGCAGAATTTTTGATGGTCGTCAGCCTGTTCTGTGTGTGACTGATCCTGCCATGATAAAAACAATTCTGGTGAAGGAGTGCTACTCGCTCTTCACTAATCGCAGAGTAAGTAGACCGACATCAGTCCACTCCACATGCTGCCGTTACTAATCACATCTGCGTTGGTTCTTTCTGCTCTGTGCAGAATTTCCGTCTGAATGGGCAGCTGTATGATGCAGTGTCCATCGCTGAAGATGACCAGTGGAAGAAGATCCGCAGTGTCCTGTCTCCCTCCTTCACCTCCGGACGTCTGAAAGAGGTCAGGCTCATTGGCCATCATTTAAAACTTTTTTCAGTCATCATTACTGGAAGATGATTTTTCTGACGTTAGATTTCATAAACGTAGTATGTTTTAATATCATAAAAATATTGTGTGAATTTTTAAGTAATATTGGCCCTGAGTAGTTCAAAGTGAAATATTTTTTTTCAGTGAATGAATTGATTTACCTTTTGTTTAGAGGGAGACTTTTTTTTCTAAAATAAATTTAAATATAAAAACTGTGGTTAGGAAAATGTTAAATTGGTAAATTGTTTTGATAATACAATGCTTTAAGCAAAGACCATGTTTAACAAAAATTGTGACAGCTAGTATAAACTTTGCCATCTGAATGTAGTTATGAGATTGGCTGTTGCTATAAGACACGCTTTATTTGTCACATGGATAGTTATACATACGTAGTACAATGCACAGTGAAATGTATGAAATGAGACAGGGAAAAAAAATAAAGATGTATATAAATATGAATTCTGAAAAAATATGAATATGAGTATTGCTTTTTTGCAATACTTTAGAGTGGTTCTCATTTTACGACAAGTACCACGTCACACCTCAGAAAATACTTTTGTCTCTTCAAGCACAATCTTTATAGTAGTAAAAAACTATCTCAAGACCTATTTAGCCTAATTTATTATAGTTTATAATAGTTTACACAGGAGCCAGTTGGAGTCCCATATGGATATTATTATTTGAATATTAGAGACTATTTAGTTACTTGACTTTTGAAACTTCCTCAGTTTTTTTTTTATGGTTAAATATATGGTTAAAAATTAAATCACAATTTTCTCATCTATTCACACAATTTACGATATCTTTTTATTTATTGTTTTGTCTTGCTATTGAACTAAAGGGGTCTTTAGAGTCTTAAGGGATCTGCAGAGTCACCGCAGACATTATTGGAGCTGGTCTAGAGCACTGGTTCCCAAAGTGGGGGTCGCGACCCGTGGGCGAAGTGCGAGATTTCAGATTTTTTTTTTTTTTTTTTTATGAATTTTTATTTTATTTTTTTTAAGGTTGTAATGATGCGAGTATACATTTAGGATAATTAAAATAAACTGAAAGTAAAACTTTGTAAAACTTTGTTTGCTCCGATTAATTATGACAGTTAAGTGATGGCTTGTTGCCAAGTCCGCGGGCTACTTTTAAAGTCCATTTTGGGTAAAAAGCATAGTATAATAAAATAAGCCAAACAAGTCTTCATGTTAAGAATGAATAGTAAACAAACATTTCTAAAACTGTCTTTCTTTATTTTTTTTTATTTTTTTTATAAAACATTCATTAATTATTTTTCTGATAAACATACTGTCTTAAGTACACCCCTTTATAATCATAAATTTAATAATAATAGCTAAATAAATACATTCCAAAAATAAATACAATAGGTTTAAATAATAATTAGCATGTGGGCTACATGCATTTAGCGGCGGGGAGGGAGGGTGGGGGTCGCGGTCTGAAAAGTTTGGGAACCCCTGGTCTAAAGCTAGCAGCAGTGTTAGCAACAATAAAGTGTGCAAAGCAGGGTTAGAAGAAATGTTTTTTTTTTTCTTTTAAAATTTGATTTACTCATATTAATTGAATCAATTGATTTATTGCTTGCCCCTTAATTTACAAACCCGATTCCCAAAAAGTTGGGACACTGTACAAATTGTGAATAAAAACATAATGCAATGATGTGGAAGTATCAAATTTCAATATTTTATTCAGAATACAACATAGATAACATTTCAAATGTTTAAAGTGAAACATTTTGAAATGTAATGCCAAATATTGGCTCGTTTTGGATTTTGCCAGAGTGGTAGTGTCCCTCAGAAGTCAAGATGGGCATTCCCCCAATGCTGCTGCAAAAAATAGTGGAACAATATCAGAAAGGAGAGAAAAATTGCAAAGCGTTTGAAGTATTGTCGAAAAATATTGTCGGTGAACACTGACTAAAACACTATAAGTCAAAAAAGAAGCCATATCTAAACATGATCCAGAAGCGCAGGTGTTTTCTCTGGAGCCAAGGCTCATTTAAAATGGACTGTGGCAAAGTGGAAAACTGTTCTGTGGTCAGACAAATCAAAATTTGAAGTTCTTTTTTGAAAACTTGGATGCCATGTCATCGGGACTAAAGAGGACAAGGACAAGGACAACCCAGGTTGTTCTGAGCGCTCAGTTCAGACGCCTGTATCTCTGATGGTACACATCTGGAAAGGCACTATCAATGCTGAAAGGTACCGTATATCCAAGTTCTAGAACAACATGCTCCCTTCCAGACGTCGTCTCTTTCAGGGAAGACCTTGCATTTTCCAACATGACAATGCCAGACCACATACTGCATCAATTACAACATCATGGCTGAGTAGAAGAAGGATCTGGTCCTAAATTGGCCAGTCTTCAGTACATTTGGTAAAATCGTAAAGAGGAAGATGCGACAAAGAAGACCTAAGAAAGATAAGCAAGTAGAAGCCTGTATTAGACAAGAATGGGACAACATTCCTATTTCTAAACTTGAGCAACTTGTCTCCTCAGTCCCCAGACGTTTGCAGATTGTTATAAAAAGAAGAGGGGATGCCACACACTGGTAAACATGGCCTTGTCCCAACTTTTTTGTCTTATTTTTCCCTTAAAATTATAATTTTTCTCAGTTTAAACATTTGATATGTCATCTATGTTGTATTCTGAATATTGAACTTTGAAACTTCCATATCTTCTGTTTTTAGTCACAATTTGTACAGTGTCCCAACTTTTTGTGAATCGGGTTTGTATACCTCAGTACATGGTTCACAATACGATTCACATCTAATGGGTCACGATACGTGTCTCAATACATGGGTCATGAAACGTACCTAGATACATGGGTTGCTGTACAATAATATGTATCCTGATACAGTGCAGTATGATATGATTTGATAGTGACAAATACAGTATAATTTACTTAAAATAGGCAGGCACATATATTTATGTTCATCTAATGGAGAATTCAGTGCATACTTTTTATCTTATCTTTTATCTTATAAAAATAAAAGTTATGTTCAAACGACATAAAAATTCTCTTCAACATGAAAAGTTAATTAAACCATTGCAGCTCAGGAGAAAAACAATCTCCCACTATGTGGAACCATGAACAACATGAAAATAAAGTGCATTATATGTACCTCAGATGTTCGACATAATGAAGCACCATTCTGCCACTCTGGTTAACAACATGAAGAAGAAAGCAGACAATGACGAACCGTTAGAGCTGAAGGAGTAAGAGACAAATGCTTAGCACCATATTCAGCACAAGTTCTGTTTTTGGTTGTATCATTAATGTTTTAATGTTGGTGTTGTGTGCCAGGTTCTTCGGACCGTATGCTATGGATGTCGTCACCAGCACAGCCTTCAGTGTGGACATTGACTCTCTCAACAACCCCTCTGATCCATTTGTCACTAACATTAAGAAGATGCTCAAGTTTGACCTGTTCCACCCACTCTTCCTCGCTGTTGGTACAGTATTACCTTAGCTTGAAAAGAACAGTATAACGATTAAATTTCTATGACAGCATTTACATCTGCGCTTGTTTGTTCCATTCAAGGTTATTACACACTCATCTGAGAAGAATCAAGCTAGATCTGTTACCAGATTCTCTTGAAGTTGGAAAATAAATATGTGTGATTATTATATATAATAATCACACATTATAATTATATTATTATTATTATTATTATTATTATTATTATTATTATTATTATTATTATACTTTAACATCAATGACAGTTTGAAGTCTTTTGTGGTAGTTGTGGATGAGGCTCTTTATTTTCTCAGATGGTAAAGCTGCCCATTCTTCTTGGCAAAAAGCCTCCAGTTCCTGTAAATTCTTGGGCTGTCTTGCATGAACTGCACATTTGAGATCTTCCCAGAGTGGCTCAATGATATTGAGGTCAGGAGAATGAGATGGTCAGTCTAGAACCTTCACTTTATGCTGCTGTAGCCAATGACAAGTTGACGTGTAACCACGCAGAACTCGGCCGCGCTCTAGTCCAGCTTGGTTCAAGTGCAACCCCTTCATCTTTACTCCCTTATAGTTGTCTGCGTTGTGTTTGAATAATGGCCAGGAGACAGTGATTTTTTATTGCAGTTTTCTGGATAGATGAAAATATGTACTGGTCAGAAGACATGGGCTCATCACAGGCCGATGTTACAGATACGGCACGCTTAGGAAATGGCAAGTTACATTAGCTTTAAGGTAGCCAGCTATGGCCACATGTGTATGACCTCATAATCATCTTTTAGTTTATCAGATTTACAGTGTCTCAATTGACATTAATACAGTTTACAGTTGGTTAATATTCATACAAAGGACATTGGACATGAAAACCCAATATCTAAACACAGTGCTAATATCAGTAACCCACCTTATGCCTGTCTCTCATGAAATGGCAGCGTGACCACTGTGCCACGGGCACTTAACGCTGCCAACTATCGAGACCTATCGTTTTACGTAAAACAAAAGAGTTGGTGCAACTCTTTTGTACCCTAGAACAATAAACACACCACCTAAATGGAGCACTGTCACTAACCACTTTGCACCTGAATGGAACAGTGTCACTAACGACTCTCCTGAGCCTTAACGACTTTCATATCAGAAGTCACACTTCCCTTTCAGAGCCAACGACCATGAGACCAGATCAGCCTGGTCCAATAAGGTTTGGTTTTCCTCTAGAGATATAAGCTCAGCTCTCTTACCAGTTGTTCTCAGAATTGATAAAGTCTCTTGTAATTAGAGACGAAACGTCTTCACCTTGAAAACTGAGTCCAGATGCTTTTACTTTAACCTTTTTTTCAAGATGTCCAGGATGACTGAGAACCTTCACAGACATAAGAGTGCGATACATCCTCCTGCTTTGACTACAGTAGATATTAACTGTTGTTCAGACTGCAGCATCTTGTCTGTAACAACTACATCTACATTTTACTTTTATTAATTTAGCAGAAGCTTTTATCCAAAGCAACTTACAATAAGCTTCCATTCACCAGTGTTACAGCGGGAACACCACTGGAGGCACAAGGGACAACCGCTCTACCACTGAGCCACTGCACCCCAAAGTGGCTGCTACAGCCCCTCCCTCTGAGGATTTCCACGGCGCCCCACAGAGAAAACAGCTGTCTTTACTCATTAATATCATTTACATATATGAGGTTTGATAAAAAGCAAAAATGCATTTTTTCCATTTTGAATGTAATAACAGTGAAGCCACAAAATCCATCAGTTTTAATTTTAATAGTGTTGAGCTACTACTCGTTACAATAAAATGTTGTATATTACTTTTTTAACTTCCACCCCCTTAATGACTCATGTGACAAATACAAGGGTCTTTATTTACTGTATCTGCAACAGGCCTATATTAAGATATAAGTTCAGGAAGGTATCAGATACCGGCAAATACTCAAAGCACCTGGATCAAGAGCTGGATCTGTGCTTAAAAAGCTGGATTGGTACTTCCCTAGTGCTAACCTTTACGGCGTTGGCCATTGTTTCCTGTTTGTTCCAGCCTTCTTTCCGTTCCTCGGGCCTGTATTTGAGAAGATGGAGTTTTCATTATTCCCAGCCTCTGTCATCGATTTCTTCTACGCCTCGCTCCGAAAGATTAAATCCAATCGGGAGAGCATCAAGGAAAAGGTCTGAAAAGTCTGTTGTATTTGTCTTGACCAATCTAGAAAATATTTATTTTCTTAATTCTATACTTTCTTATAGAGTCGAGTGGATTTTCTTCAGTTGATGATTGACTCCCAGAAACACCACCATCCTAATGACCCTGAACATGACAAAGGTGAGGCATGAAGGCACATCCTTAACAATCATCATCAATATCAAACATGCAGGGTGTACTCTTTTTTTTTTAATTAAGGAAAACCGTTTACCTAACTGTGAAAAAGAAGATAAGCCAAAACATGCTTTGAGTATAAATAGATGAGTATGTTCAGATTGTGACGGCAAGCCTTGGCCGATCACATGCTCACATTAAAGAAGGGTTGCTCTCATTGCAATGAGAGACCAAGAGTCTAAGGCGACATAAAACTGTATGTGTCCAGACATGGCCACAGAGAAACGGGCCGAAACTCAAAAATACAAAGAGAAAAGAGGAAGGCAAAATGAAGTGCACATAAATATTGGTAATTGCAGGATCACATCGGTCTGACCCTGAGCCAAGTTTAAAGTCAGCTCTAAACTTGGGGTTGTATTTTGCGATGGAAAAGATTCATTTTTTATTTATTTATTTATTTATTAGAAAATGAAAGTAATTTACATGTGTGAAATTTAATGCTGCTCACAGCACAGCTTTAATAAGGGCTTGACATTAACACCCCGCCAACCCACAAAATGAGGGTGGATTTCAGCTTTGGGTAACACAGTCACTTCTACTTTTGCCTATAAGAGTTAATTGAGGTGTTTCCACTTGTTTGATCAACCTGGCCCCACATACAGTGCACAACTTCTTTACTTTTACTTGGCTACATTTAAAAGGTTTTTTTGGTGAGTTAAAAAGTGTAGACAGCTCCCGTCGTCCTGACCACTCTGACTGACACACAAGAGAGCAGGTCACAAAGCTGCATATTCACCTTAGAGTGGACATGAAGAGGTCACAGTGAAATAGAGGTAGGAGATGGAGTAATGCTGTTTATTCCGCTGTTTTAATGGTTGTTTTAAAAAAGTCCCTCCCTCCTCTCTTTTACCATTTTGACACAAATGACTCAGTCAAGCATAATCAGCAGAGTATCTCAGACCGCTGCTGTAAACCTGCTCTTGTTGCTATTAATAATTATTAAAGCTATAGCCGATAATATTCAAAATATTATTATTGCATGAAAATATAAAACCTATAGTAGATCATTGTAAGGCAGGCTACATCTCAGTATATTGCACTTCTGTCTGCTTTGCTTTCTCCACTGAATGGAGAACAGTGAGTGAAGAAAAATCACAAGAAAAGACATAAAAATCAAAAAATAATTTTAGTCTTTGTTAAAAGTCTGGTGAAAAAAGCCCAGTTTAGTGACCTCACTAATGTGCTGCTGCAGAGATAGTGTGGGGTCAAAAATGACACCAAGGTTCCTCACAGTGGTGCTGTGCTCCAGGGGTGCAACTACCCAGTGCCAGAGGGGTAAGCAGCCCCCTATTATTAACAATGTTAACAAATAAAAAACAGTTACAAATTGACAATATATAGCACAGACCTTTATAGATAGAGAAAGAGATGTGACCCTGTAATCACCCAAAAGATGTAACTATAGCCTGTATGTCTGACAGCACATCTAACATCAACAGCTAATGGTAAAACAAAAAATATTAATGGTTCCTTAGTAAACCAGACTTATTGCATAAGTTATGTTTTCCAGCTTCCAGTCTAGTTTATTGTTTATTTTGCCTTAATAAAATTGAGATATGTTATGCATGGGATTGGTACCATAGGATTTAAACTAAAACTAAATGTAGCTATCAGCAACATTATTTAATAAAGTTAGCAAACACCAACCAGTCTGTTAACATTAATATTGGCAAGCCTCCAAGTTTGGAGCAAATCTATGCATGATTCCATGATAAACCAGAGATATTGCATTTGTTGTTTTCCAAATTATTGTCATTTATTGTACATGTAAAGTACCTTATATTTTCCAGTTTTCAGCTCAGCAACCTCGGTTTAGCATAAACTAAGCTAGCCTTAATTTAAACCCCATTTGGCTGCCACATTCCCAGTGTTAGCAAACGCTAGCTACTCTGTTAACATGAATATTGCAAGCCTTCAAGCACAGACGTCACACTTTAAATCCTACCTGTTGCCTTTCACCATCCACTTCTTTAGCTAATGTCGCATACCTTGACACGCCATCTCCTTTTCACTCTTTCTTTTTCTATTTTTAAGCCCCCAAGCTTGTTTGCTTTATCAATCTTTTGACATCAACTGTGTGCGTACTGTGACAACTGTACGTACCTGCTCCTCAGCGCACTCATGTTTGAGTGCATATAGCGCATACCCACTTTTTGCGCCACTGCTGTGCTCCAACACACAATTGTTGATCGAGACAGTAAGATTGTTAAACTTGTGCCGATAACTTTCAGAACCAATTAACAAGAGCTCTGTTTTATCCGAGTTTAGATGGAGGAAGTTTTGAGACAACCATGTTTTAATTGAAACGAGGCAGGCCTCTAGACACATGATGTCAGTAGTATTATTTGCTTTTATTGGGAAATACAGCTGTGTATCGTCGGCATAACAGTGGAAGTTTACTCCATAACTTCTGATGATTTGTGACCCTTGTGGCACACCAAATTTCACTGGTGCCGTGGGGGAGAAGGCTTTATTAAACGAGACAAAATAAGACCTATCACACAGATAGGATTCTAACCAAGCTAGAGCAGAGCCAGAGATGCTAAAAACATCTTTAAGTCTGTTGATTAGCATTGCATGATCAATCGTATCAAATGCAGCGCTGAGATCTAGCAATAACAGTAGAGCCGATGAGTCCTCGTTCATCTGAAGGAGGAGATTGTTAGTCACTTTAACTAAAGCTGTTTCAGTGGAATAAGAGGCCCTAAATGCAGACTGAAACGGCTCGAGGAGGTCATTTTCCGATAGATATAGAGTAAGATGTTTTAACACAACTTTTTCGAGGACTCTAGATAGAAAAGGTAAATTGGAGACAGGACGGAAATTATTTAGGCATCCTGGATCCAGAGTAGGTATATTGAGCAGGGGTTTGACCACAGCCTATTTGAAGAGGGAAGGAACGGTGCCAGTAGACAAGGACAAGTTTATAATGTTTAACATAATTTGCCCCACATAGAGCCGCAGTTCTTTAAGCTGTTTTTCTGGCAGGATATCCAGGAAGCACGTAGTTACATGTAGAAACCACCTGTGCTATCAACAGCCTACAGCACAAGCAAAGAGGAAAGGAAAAAAATGTATTTGACTTTTAAGAGTTATGTATCATCCTATCTGTGTCTTTCCAGGTTTGAGCGACCATGAAATCCTTTCCCAAGCCATGATCTTCCTCTTTGCGGGCTATGAGACGAGCAGCAGTAGTCTGGGTTTCTTGGCATACAACCTGGTCACAAACCCTGATGTCATGAAAAAGCTGCAGGAGGAGATAGACTCTACCTTCCCAAACAAAGTATGTAGAGAGAGACTGGATTATTTGAGCGTAACTGGACTTATGTACTTTTTGTACATTAAAGCCTAACTACATGTGTGTGTAGATGTTCTTTATGTCAAACACCAAATAGCTGCAGAAACAGATGCTGTCTGCTCATAAACAACACTGTATCATTAAACAGTAGCTTCATCAAGTGTCTCATCTTGAGCTGTAAGTAACTTTAGTTGTAATTTTTTCTAATGTATCACTCTGTTGGCGTCATAAGAAGCTGTCCCCTCACACATACAGTAACTGTCTTCTTGCTGGAGTGCAGTTTGGAAACTTGATAAAGAGGCCCAGTTCAATGCAACAGACATAAAATAAGCTATTTTATGTCTGTTAGAATGCTACAATTTGCCAACACAAAATGTAGCATTCTAACATTTGAATCTTTTTTTTTTTGCTCATTTTGAGACTGAACACTCAAATTAAACTATGGCACTATGGCCCCTTCTGTCAATTTTTACGTAAAAGCATGTCCTATTCCCCAGTGTAACATATATTAGGTCTGGATTATGTGGCTTTCGGCAGCATCTTGTTGAGCTCTGAGCTCAGATTGTGCAAAAGAGACAAGCAAAGGATTTAAAAAAAAGAGGCATCTGGACATAGTTTGGAATCAGAAGATGTAAATCAAGCCACTATAGGATTACCATCAGGTTATTTTGAGTGAAAGCAGAATTGTTGTAGAGAGAAGAGAAATGGAACATCAACAGTCCCTTTGTAGAACTCCTCTACTTTTAATTACAGAGATGCAATTCCCAGATTAACATAATGTCAGACAATTAGTAATACTTAAAGTTGTGGAGTGTACATGTTTTATTTGGAAAGTAAGCATTCAAATTCAGCCCTATGAATTTTTAGGCTTCGCCTAAAAGAAAAAAATAATTACGTTTCTGGACATAAAATGAGATGAGCTGTTGGTTTGCTCTTCATTTGCAGTGTGTGTGTGTTGTAGGCTGCTGTCCAATACCAGGAGCTCATGCAGATGGAGTATCTGGACAGTGTAGTCAACGAGTCTCTGCGACTGTTCCCTATTGCCCCGCGTCTGGAGCGAGTCGCCAAGGCCTCTGTGGAGATAAATGGCCTGGTGATTCCAAAAGGCATGGTCATCTTGGTTCCCACCTGGCCTCTCCATTACGACCCAGAGATCTGGCCTGAGCCGGAGAAGTTCAAACCTGAGAGGTGAGGGGAAGACTATATATATAGATCTATGTGAAATGTGGCAACAGAATCAATATTCTACTGATGAACTCAACTTTATTACCATTGGCAAACAGTCAGGGGCATCAAGGTGTTGGATGTAGATTTATAATGTTAGAACGAGCTCTGTGCCATTTCTGTTTCAGATTCAATTCAATTCAATTTCTATAGCCCAATATCACAACGGCAGTTGCCTGAAATCATTCAGATTCTTTGTAGTTGTGGCTGGTAAGTTATTTCTGGCTAGACTGTTGAAGGGCCAATACACTTACATTATGTGATTGGACCTTAGCGGCAGATCCATTAAACTAACAAGATAAATGGCAGCTGGATTCAACAATTAATATGTATGTGTATATCTTTCAAAGCCCCTGGCCTCCAGACAGTTCTCAACCTTTTAATGTTTGGTTGTGAATATAGCAGTGTTAGCAAGTTGAGGATTCTTTGTTATACATAATCAGAAGGCTGCTAAACAACAGAAGGCCCAGTTCTGGCAGGCACTGTTTGACATTGTTATGCACATAGGTTCAACAAAACTCACTTTAAGCTTCTCATTGCTATAAACACTAGCAATTAAAATCCAGATAAAAGAACTGAGAGAGCTAATTCTCTACCACTAACATGAGCACGTACAAGTCTGGACCCTCCCATGTGGTTATATTTAGAGTACAGTACAGGGTATGTGCAGGTTTTATACAGATTTATGAAGCCACTGATTATCACTGAATAATACTCACTAATGTTGTGTTTTTTCTTGTTTAAAAAAAAAAGTTAAAAAATTAAATTTGATATTATTATTATTATTATTATTATTATTATTATTATTATTACTTTATTATCCGTGAAATTCCTAGTCGGCAGCCACACCAGGAGAGCCCTAGCATGTTTTTTTCCTAATACTGTATATAACATTCTCAGTGTGTATTTTTAGATTCAGCAAAGAAAACAAAGACACTATTGACCCGTACGTGTACATGCCGTTTGGAGCCGGACCGAGGAACTGTATTGGGATGCGTTTTGCTCTGGTGATGATGAAACTAGCGCTGGTGGAGATCCTCCAGAGATACAGCTTCTCAGTTTGTAAAGAAACAGAGGTAGGAGAACATTTATCACTCCAAACATGGGAGCAGCTATAATCACTCATGTCATAAAATATTATTAGCATTGTCCAAAGATCTACATGAACAAACTGTGCTCTGTCAGCACGTAACACGCCGGTTATTATCTGTGCAGTAAAATTGCTGTGGGGTTTTCTAGGTAATTTGTTCATTATTGACTCTTCTTCCTGCAGATCCCCGTAGAGTTGGACATTCAGGGTTTTGTGGCTCCGAAGCGACCAATCAAACTGAAGCTAGTGCCTCGTTCTTAATCCAGGAAGGTTTCACGCCGTCCTGGTCTAAACACCTCTACTCCAACAGCAGCGTAGTAACCTTTTCTGTTTCTTTTATTATAAAAAAAATTACACCACAAATTACATTGTAATACATTACATTAAACCAAAGTTTAGAGATAACCTGAAATCTTGAGCTTTGAATTTATTGTTGAAGACTGATCCTTCAACATTGCGTGAAAACATTGCCAACATTTATCTTTTTTGTGCTGTTTTGTTGTAAAATTTGCAAAGATATAACCCATTTCCTGATTTATTTTTTCTTGGTCCTTTATTGACATCCGTGTTGACCAATGCTCCTTTTTTACCAGAAGCAAGCTCTGATTGGCCAAAATACTGCTTTAAAACGTTTTAATTATAAAGCCTAGATGATTTCTTAAAGTGTCACAGTTAATTCCTGTTACAATAAGCCTTAGGTGATTAAACTGTCAAACTAAATGAAAGAGTAAAAAAATTAAGTAAATCCTTTAATTTCATGTGTATAGCTAATAGAAGATGTATTCTTATTAAACTCAATCAGCTACTGTCTGCACTATCAGCTAGGTGCATCTGTTTTCTGTTTTAGAGATCATGGTCCGACTCAACACACTAATCACTATATAGGGATTACGTTATTTTGTTGTGCTCTGCCAAGCCTATTTTTATTAATTCTTAAAGTCTGGAGATTTCTTATAGACGTCTATTATCAGCTACGTTTTTTTTTTAGTTACGCCAGAGTCACAAGAGTAATGGCGACAGAAAAACAGTTGTGTAGTGTCCAAAACCGCTCACTAACTGAGTCACTGTATAGTCATATATAGTGCAACACTTTATAGTGATTGAAGGGTAAGGGACTAGGGAGTGGCTTTGGACACAAAAACGTAAGATTGTGTTGATTTTTAATGCACTGTATAATATAAAAGCACTGTAATGTTTATAATGTTTATATCTGCTTCTTTTTGGAAATAAAAATTGATCTTCAAGCAGTTATTGGTCAATTCTGAAAGTCTGTGACCTCTACTTGTTTCCTCCTGGTACTTCGGTTTCCCCCACCAACAGTAACATGCTGGACGCTCCCTGGTAGCGGCTGCTGAAAGTGACTTTCCCCACGAGCATAATAAAGTTATAAAAAATCAATTTAAGACGTATCCCTGCACACAACGGATATTAACAATTTACAATACGTATTCTACAATAATACAATATCTAATGTTTTAAAACATGTAAATAAAATAAAAAGTATAAATAGTATTAAGAATAATACCATTCATTGAAGATCTTTTCATCTTTTCATAACATTCTTGAAAATGTGTGCTTTTTTCTATGAAGCAGGAGCACTAACCACTTTGCCTCATACACAGTGGCAAGCTCAAAGATCCTTGGCCAACTCCGGCCTTTCTGTCAGGAGTCTGCATGTCCTCCCTGTGTTACCGTGAGTTCTCTCCAGGCTAGTGCCACTAGTGGTATGTCATGTTGTCCTTACAAGTTCACTATGACAAAATGACATATTACTAGTGGCACTAGTGCCCCAAAAAGGCTTACAAGTAAAGAAAATTAAAGCTGATATCAACGATATCAAAATAAATACTCCAACGGCTTTCCTTAGAGCACTGTTTCATTGTCCTTTTTGTTTGCAAAAAGCAAGAGAAATATTCTTCTCAGAGATCATCAACAACAGCAGTAACAACTCACGTGTCCTGTTTGCTACAGTGAACAGATTAACAAACCCTCCAGCTCTATTTCCTCCAGAATTAGTTTTCCACCACTAAATGCAATGATTGTTTTTCAATGACAAAGTTCAAAGCATTAAAAATGTGATACAGTCCAAAGGGCATACAACAACACTGCAGCCATCAGGAGACACTTGGTTGGGTTAACACATTTTACACCCAATAATGACACCTGCTGCCTCGATGTTTTACCCACTAGATTTCTAAAATCAGTACTAAGCAGTTTGTTACCACAACTCACTGATATAGTCAATAATTCCTTACAGTAATTCCTTACAAATTGCTGTCATTAAGCCTCTCCTAAAGAAGAGCAGTCTTGATGCTACAGTGCTCCACAACTATCGATCCATATCAAACCTGCCATTTTTAGGGAAAGTCATCCAAAAAGTTGTATATCAACAACTTAATGACTTTCTATTACTTCACAACTGCTTTGATACTTTTCAGTCAGGAATCAGGCCCCATCACAGCACTGAGACTGCACTTATCAAAGTCACAAATGTCTCTTAGTTCTGTTGGACTGAGTGCTGCGTTTGATACAGTGGACCATGAAATCCTGTCACAAAGATTAGAGGAATGGATAGGTATCACTTGAACTGCTCTTAAATGGTTTCAGTCCTATCTTGAAGACAGAAAGAACTTTGTTTCGGTTGGTAACAGTGTATCAGACCAAATGGCTCTGACATGTGGGGTTCCACAGGAGTCTATCTTGGGACCTCTATTATTCAATCTCTACATGCTTACTTCTAGTTAATACGCAGCTGTGGCATATCATACCATAATTATGCAGATGACACTCTATTTATTTCACTCTATTTATTTATAGATTTGCATTTCACTCACAGCAGGCGAAAATGGACCAATCCATTCCCTGTGTCACTGCATTGAACAGATTGATGTGTGGATACAAAATAATTTTCTCCAACTGAACAGAGACAAGACAGAACTAATAATCTTTGGGCCACAGAAACAAAGAGAAAGTGTCAGCAGTCACCTCGAGTCTATTTCTCTAAAATCTAAATCTAGATTGTAGTTAGAAAATATAGGGGTCATCATGGACTCAGACTTGAATTTCCACAGTCACATTAAGTCAATTACATCTGCATTTTATCACCTTAAAACATTTCCAAAGTCAAAGGGATAATGTCTCAACCACACTTAGAGAAACTTATCCACGCTTTTATCTCCAGCAGGTTAGATTACTGTAACGGCCTGCTCACTGGTCTCTCAAAACGAGGGTTAAGACAGCTGCAGCTTATTCAGAACGCGGCTGCTCGGGTTCTCACCAAAACCAGGAAGTACAATCACATTACGCCAGTTTTAAAATCTCTGCAATGGCTTCCTGTTGCTCAGAGAATAGACTTCAAAACAGCATTGCAGGTTTACAAGTCTCTTAATGGTTTAGCACCAGAAAATATTTCTGACATGCTAGTTGCTTATGAACCTCCTCGGACTCTGAGAACATCTGGGACAGGCCTTCTGCTCGTGCCCAGAGTTAGAACTAAACAGGGTGAAGCAGCGTTTAAGTTTCATACAGCAAAGATCTGGAACTGCCTCCCAGATGAAGTAAAACAAGCCTTAACTTTAACAATGTTCGAGGGGAAGTTAAAAACCTTCCTCTTTAGCGCCGCCTACACTACAACTTAAAGTGTTTTTTTATCTGCACTCTTCTTTTTAAAATGTTTTTAATTAGGCCCGAGCCGGTGATGACCGGGAGGGCCTATTGTTTTTGCTCGGATTTTATTTATTTTTTTCTTTTCCACCTATGATCCTAAATTTGACCCAGTGAACATGAACGAAAAGTCATTTTTATTGGTCCCAACCTTCAAGCCCAGCGAAAAATTTATGTATTTGAAGTCGCCGAAAAAAAAATACGAAAAATGACTCAGTGGCGACCCCTACAAAATCAAAATACATTGGGCCTATGGAAAGTGAAAGTAACTTTTTTCCAACGTAGAAAAATGAAACTTGGTACATCCATAGGACACCTCAGGGCAAACAGAAAAGTCTATGACAGTCACACCCTAAACTCAACAGGAAGTCCGCCATGTGGGGTGAAACGCATGGCCACTAAAATCGCACCCCTTGCGCAAAAAGATGCAAATCATTGTGTTTTAATCTAAATGGCCCCAAATTTGGTGAGTATCATCTAGACACATGTGCCAACCAAAGTTGTGACTTTGTTGTTGATAACTTATCGGGTATGGGTGTGGCAAGCCTGTAACGAGGTGGCCATTTTTGTGAAAATAAAACGTCTCTTAACTCTCAAACGCCTTCTCGGATCGAGTTGGACCCAAAAAGGCGTTTGTGCACATTTATGACCTGAACACAAAGATATGTAAATAAAAGGGTTATCTTTAGAAATGGCTCTCCAGCGCCCCCTACAAACTTAGAATGGGACCCAAGAATTTAGTTTGTCATAGAGACATGAAATTTGGTACACACATCTCTTATGTCATGACGAGCATAAAAGCCAATGACAACCACCCCCTATCTATAAATGTGTTGCCATAGCAACGTCCCAAATATGTGGAAAAAGTCAATGGGAAGTGAAATTTTTAGTTTGTTGTAGGCAAATGGAACTTGGTACACACATCCACCATGGGCTTATGAACAAAAAAGCCAATGGGGACCACACCCTATCACACACGGGAAGGCGGCCATTTTGAATTGAAAATGTGAACCGACTTTACTACACCACTTTTTTAAAAGAACACAGAAAATAGCTGCTTCATTCCACAGACACCAAACTTGGGCAAAATGAGCTAAACACATGTATGTAAAATAGACAAGCGTTTTTTTGTTCGAGTTATATTTTTTTTTATTATAATTTGGTATATATTTTTTTATTATAATTTTTCTGCAAAATGATCCTCAATTTGACCCAGTATTTGAAGTCCCCGAAAAAAAAAATACGAAAAATGACTCAGAAATGAAGTCAAAATACATTGGGCCTATGGAAAGTGAAAGTAACTTTTTTCCAACGTAGAAAAATGAAACTTGGTACATCCATAGGACACCTCAGGGCAAACAGAAAAATTTATTACAGCCATACCCTAAACTCAACAGGAAATCTACTATGTTGGGTGGAATGCGTGACCACCTAAATCGCACCCCTTGTGTCTAAAGGCTTTTCATCTAAACAGCTCCAAATTTGGTGAGTATCATCTAGACACGTGTGCCAAAAAAGTTATCAATTTGTTTTTTGATACATTTGTGGCTGTGGTCGTAATGAGTTTGTGAAGAGGCAGCCATTTCTTTGGGAAATAAATGCCATTTCCCAATTGCCAGGATCCTTCCTTTAGAGGAGGCCCCTCCAGAGCCACGGCTAGAGTCTTAGAAAACTCTTCAGAATCCTTTGGAACTTGTAAACTTGTATTTTTAGACAAGTTATATTTACATTTTGCCTTTTTAAACAGGGGGGTGCAGCGATTCCTGAGTCATCTCAAATCTCCAGCCAGTACTTTGTTTTTCTCGCCTTAGCCCAAGCATAATCTATTATTTTCAAAGGTTCAAACAGCTCCCAGGAAAACCAGGGATGTGGAAACCTTTAACTCTAAATTACAAGGTTGTGTAGCAGGCCCAAGCAGTTTCAAAGGCCCAGTTATTTGACATTACCGTGAAGTTTACGCTTTAAAGCACGAAATGCAATCCTCCGAGTGCATGTGTCTCCGCGGTCTCAAGGGAGGCGAGGGCCTTTATCGCCGCTTGCGGCTTTAATTTTTCTTATGTTTCTTAATCTAAATCTTGTAAATTGTCTTTTATTCCTGTAAAGCACTCTGAGTTACCCAGTGTATGAATTGTTCTATATAAATAAAATTGCCTTGCCTAAGAGCGCCCTCACGTGGTGTGGAGCTACCCACGCAACACGCTGTTTTTTTCCCCTCACCCTCCTGTTCGGTCGGAAATCCACCATCCGGGTTTTTCATTCCTCTTGTTCTTTCTGTGTTTATAAACAGAGGAGAGATAAAAAAAAAAGGAAAAAAAATCGAAGTTTAACAAACGAGCAGCAGGACTCACACAGACGCCTCATGTTCAGCGCTGGTCTCGGATAATACTTTTAAGTTTGCTCAACATGGCCTCCGTTGGCAGAGTTTGATTCTAAAAGTGGCGTCGTAATAACATGTAATCCCCGGGCACTGTCTAAGAGGTTACTGTTTGCCCTCGAGCATGAGAGACATGTTAAATGTAGGCTATGAGCAAATAAGGAAGTATTGTAATAAATTTACTTATGCCCTTTTCAAGACATTCATAAGTACAGCATTAGTTGCATTCAGTATTAACAGCCTATATATTTTTTTTAAATGACTGCAAATGTAGTCCCATAGTGCCCATAGTAATTAGCTTACTTTATGGAATTTTACCTTTTAGGAATAATAATGATATTACAATGTATTAATAATATGACAATGCTATTACATCATTATACTATAAAAAAAGAATTGGTTTAAAATGTATATTTGTGTGCAAACATTTTAAAGAAAATGTGAGGAAAGGATGCAACAAAAAACATATCTATTTATTTTTCATTTTATATGCAACGTGAGCAAACAAAAACATATCTAAATCAAATCATTTGATTAATCAACCACTATAAAATTGACACAAAAAAACATTCTTGGAAGCTTGTCTAAAACTTTAGTAGTCCTTAACATGTTGGTTTTGAGTGTCTTACCACTTACTTGTTGCATGTTCACTTTTTCAAAGACTATGTTAGATTGTTGCCTGATATAGCATGTACATACACAGTCATGAGCATTGTGTGTATCATTATTATAGCAATTATTCAAAAAGACAACACCAGTGTCCCACAAAGTCGCACAAAGTTCAAACGTTATTAGTATAACCATAGGCTACAATAGTGTTTTTGTCTGGTTGTTTTAATTGTCTACGTGTGTCAAATTGTTAAAGTTGAAACAATAAACATTTTGTTTTTTTTTAAAAAGATTGTTACTTTAAAACAAATTTTCACATCAGCTTAAAACTACAGTACTGTAGATTTTCAGAAGTAACCCAATAGCTTTATTTAATTTTTTTTTAGTTGTCATTATGGCTAGCTAACTGGGAAGCCGCAAACACAGCGTCACTCCGATTCCTGCCGAGATCCGTTCCTGGTCTTGCGCGGACCAGGACTCCATGTTGTTCCGACAGCCACGGAGCGAACAAGTGCCCGGCCAAAAACTCTCACGTTGCAGCTCTGTGTGCGGAAAGTACAGTCAAAGTGTGTGAGTGTTCTCCAGCCGAAAGAAGATGGCAGACTACAGGGACGACTCCGGGGCTCGGGCCCTCCTCGCACTGCAGTCGGCTCCTTGTAGCCCCGTGCGCGTGGCGGTGACCTCGCGCTCCTACACGCAGCCCTCGCTTTCCTTCCTGGGCCCTCCGCTCATGGAGGCCCACGGCGACGCCGGGGTCCTGCCTATGCGCCTCGGTTCCCCTCGGCTCCAGGCCTTGGCCAGGCTCGAGGGCCGGGATTTTGAGTTTGTCATGCGCCAGAGGACGGTCACCATCGGTCGGAACTCGTCTCATGGCTCCGTGGACATAAACATGGGTCATTCGAGTTTTATTTCTCGGAGACACCTGCAGATCTACTATGACGAGGCGAGCGGCTTCACTCTGCGGTGTCTGGGCAAAAACGGTGTGTTCGTGGACGGAGTCTTCCAGCGGAGAGGGGCTCCTCCGCTGTCGCTGCCCCGAGAGTAAGTGCTGACTCCTTAAGGAAGCATTTTTAGGAGACACGTTCTATATTTCAATTTTTAATGTAAAAAGTTGAATGAAGTAGGTCGGCTTTTACCGTTAATTCAAACTGTTAAATGGGGGTAGGTAAACGTAACAATATAACGACACGCTGTTATTACATAAAACGTCTCAACAGTTTAAAGCCACATGATAACATCACACAACTTTATCCTTTAAGAAAAGTGATAATTATATTGAAGCTGGCTAACATTTTGCAATTCAAGCTAGGTTTTCTGATGAAGCTCCAGCTAATTCGCTCCATTTCTTTGAGTTGTTTTCTTTTTCAGCTCCGAACTTGACCTCTTCCTGTACTATGAAACAAATTCATTCCTATCGTTAGTTGGTTATATGTCCGTTTGAAAAGTGAATTATGTTCATTGAATGCGCTGTTAGCTAGCAGTAAGCTATCGTGTAGCACGTCACGTTAACATTCATGTAAACAAACGCACCCAGCTCTGGGAAGTTAGTTAGTCTTCACAAAGTGAAAGTTGTGTTGAAACTTCACACATACTTAATTTCTGAAGGGGAAGAATTTATGGCTTAAAATGATACACTGTTGTTTGTGTATTTATTTATTTTAGATCTGAGGATTTAACCCCTCCTGTAATCGCCACAACAGAGCCATAAAAGCTCTTAAAAACAGACACAGAGTTTGTGTTTTCTGTCTGTCACGTCTCAGGGGGAGTTGGTGGAGGGGCTGTGTGCTTGATGGTTTCTGATTGGCTGGAATGGCTGTTTGTGGGTGGGGTCTAGGTGAACCGGAAGTGCAGGCCGAAATGACGTCCACATTACAGGAGCACATGGAGTAAACATAGGACTCACATAGGACTCACACAAGACCAATTCCAGCACATGCCTGGCCATATCATGCTGTGTGTGTTTGTTTGGCTGAACCACTAGACACCAGTGTCTTAACCAAATATGTTATAATAAATAGCATTATAACCCGTATAGAAACGGGTTATAATGCTATTTATAACCCGTTTCTATATATTTTCAGGTAGGTGTTAATAAAAAAACATACAATAGTGTTTTTGTAGGCCGCCATTTGGCCCTTTTACAATTTGACTTACATTCCCTACACCTCTGTCTGTCCCAGGTGTGTGTTTCGTTTTCCTAGTACGGTGATAAAGATTCAGTTTGCATCCCTCCTGGAGCTGGAAGAGCACAGGGAACAGGAGCAGCCTTCGCCTCCGCCTCGGCCGCTGCTGCCTCACATTTCTCCTCTGAAAATCAGCATTCCCACTGCGCAGCAGCACGAAGAGCACATTAGGGCATTTGGCTCACCGCTGCCGTCGCCCACTGGCACCCTAAGGTACGAAAACACACACTTTCTTTAGTGTGTTCTTTATTGGATCTTTACATTGATACTACAGAGGAATACATACGTTCCTTATGGCATGTTTTTTGAGTAGATTTAGTCTCATTATGAGAATTAGAAATGTAAAACTGGTCAGTTTCACCATTAAAAAAACATGACACAGGAATTGTGTCTCTCGGGCCCACAGGGTTAAAAATAAATGGGTACATTTAAAAACCATGTAATAGGTAATATAAAGCATGACAGAATGTAAAGTCTACCATGTTACACCAAGAAAGCCACTGTCAAATTATCTCCAAAAGTACCTCACCAAACAAATTACAAAATACTGCACAATTTCTTTATGGTCATCTAGAATTTATACTTTTCAGTACTTTAGCAAGAAATCTTTTTATATACGTGTAAACAATCTACTCAGATCTACACAGTTCCAAGAACCAAAGGCAAACTGTTTGATGGAGTTGCAATGGGAGAATTGCTCAGTTTGAAAGCAAATGTGATTTTTGAAATATAAACCTACTACTAGGGCTACACAAAATTGGGAGAATATGCGATAAGTATATTAAATATTGTAATATTTTAATGCTCTTTTACGTAGGAAAAAGAAATAATAACGCTCTGGACTAACTCCCACTCATCAAAGCAGGAGCTAAAACAGTATCAAAGATAGTCGGTATCAAAAAATATACTAGGACTAAACGGGTCTAAACTGGGAGTTAATGTAGGAATGTAAACTGGGACTTAATGTAGGAATGAACCAGGTCTAAACCAATACTTTATCAAAGCTTTGTGTGGACAATTTTGGATGATGTTGACAGGACAAAATTGATAACATTGCAATATTGCCATACTAATAGCTATAATCATGTAATATAAGATACATCTATAAACACTTTATTTCATTGGACAATTTATGAGAATATAAAGTGTAAAAATTCTAGTTCTTTGTAAAAACCCAAACAAAACCATATCATAATAAGCATTTAAAAAAACACTGACTAGGACAAACATAACAGCAGGTAAAATAAGTGACACATTTGCTCTGATATATATATTTTCTGAAATGTTTACAAGAAATGTAAACTGCAAACCTCATTACTGTCAACTGGACTGCTCTTATGCTATTTGTGGACATTTATTCATCAAATAATGGGCTTAAAGTTTGTCACTTTGAGTACTGTGTTGATGAATAAAAACAATATTAAAACCACCTCTATCCAGTCTTTTTTAACAATCACAGTATAGAATACCAAATTTGCTAGAACGAATATTCTCTCACCAATTACCAATGCCATTGTTTTTAAAAGTCTGTTTTTGCCCATCTCTGCTAAATTTTTGTTAAACTAAACAAGGTTTTGCAGTGCTTTTTCAAAGTCTCTGTTTTTTTTTGTCCCAAATTCCAGAACAGTGTTGATGCTATGTGGAAATATATTTTTTTAGGTTATCTAAAATCAAAATGCCTGGACATAACATAAAATCAAGAAAATAGAGGTGGGGTATATTTTTCTGTCTTAAACTGGAATAATCTACATATTGTATTTTGTTTGTGTAGTTAATGTAATGCTAGCTTTGTTGAATAGGACTACTCTAAAATAATATCAGTGGACTAAAAATATAAATAAACACCACAGTTTGATTTCATGCTCTGTTTTATGGCAAAAGGTAAATGTCCATCACATACGAGACCGTAACATTATTGCAATGCTTGTTATTCAATTTACAGAGATTGTGATAACAATAAATTTGCCATATTTTCTTCGGCCCTATTCAAGATCCTCTAAAGCTGCTGTAGTTTGTGGAGTGGAGTTTAAACTAAAGCAGATGGGGAGGAATATTAGTTATATTATTAACTATATAGTTAATAGATCATTCCAGGTGATGACTACACATGAACCATAAGGAATAAAACTGGGCCTGCTCTAAGACTATTAATGAGAAGGAAAAAAAAAAGCTGAAAAACAAAGGAACTAATCAAATGCATTGCTCTAACCAGACTCTTGACAGCACGTGTTGGACAAATCACTGCCGTTTTACTGAGCTCCACTGGCCACTGCACCCTCTGCTGGTCTATATTTGCCTCACATCTTCCCTTCCCCGCTCCACCAATGTCAGCTGTGGGCCTGCCTTATATGGAAGGGCTGTAGCTGCGAGGCGCGCCATTGGCTGCCTGGTGGATTGTTTTGCCGTCCATTCGTTTCCTTTTCAGAGCCCTCTTACCCCCTCCCCTGCTTCTGTTTTACTTCACACGTGGACATCACACAATGCACTCCAGAGTTTGTCTGCACTAATCCCTTTTGGCAAGATTATTGGAACAAGTTTGAAGAGCAGTGTCATTTATTACTATGTAATTATTTTAAACTTTAGGGTTAATCATTTCAGGCTTTGTTCAGACGTGGCATAAAAATTTGTCCTGTTTAAATGTATCACTCACAGTCATTCCCCCAATTTAGTCGTTATTCCTTATTTACGCATTGTCTGCCAAACATGCTAACAACATACCCACATCAGACATAAATTAACTTTTTAATGGTAGTCTAGAACAATAGCAGTACCTGGTATTCACCTCTAGTACCCCTCTAGTACTTCCAGTAGCGCTAGAGCAGCTCAAACAATGTTCCTAGTGACTCTGCAGACACTGAAAACTAGGGATACAACAATATAGCCGGTATGCGGTTCAATACGTTCCTTATTTTTTCGGTACCTCGGTTTTCGGTTTGGTACAGTAGAATGTATGGTGCCTTAATTAAATTATTTAATTTGATATTAATTAAACTAGGTGTAGTTATTGTGGGTGGATTTTAAAGAAAGGTTGTTGTATTTTCAAAACGGTCTTAGCATATAACTTAAATGTGCACAAAAAAAAAACAACTTTGCGACATGTGCATTTAACATTTGAAGTGAACTGATTATTATATAACTCTTTTGTTATTGCACAGCTTCAAAAAACAAATAACATCCAGGCACAACGTTCATTAAGCAACATTTATTTGAGGATATAATTCACAAAGGACCAGATTTCAAACAGACTCAAGTTTTATCAAACCTCAATATCTCAGCAGATTTACGTTTAAGTCAGACTCGTTATGAAATAATTAAATTCTCAGACTGTGATGGTTTAGAACAGCAAGGACCAGACTAAATTCTAAATTTAGGTACTTTGCTAAAAGGGTTATTACTCTTTTTCATCGGTAAAAGTTAAATTTTTAAGTTAAAGTTCTTGCGAGTACAGGGCAGCTCTTGCTGACTCCGCTCTAAACAGACAAGACTCCAGATAAAGCCAGTGTTTACATCGGGACATTACAGCGCGAGTGGTTTTACTTTTACTGCAGAGCGCCATAATGCAGCAGGCTTGAGTTAGGCACGTTCATTTGGAACCCAAGATGCCGCTGAGGTGCTGGATATTAGTTTAATCAAGTGGGTCTTCACTAGTCTTGGCGAGGTTCAGGTTTTTATCAAGGCAGCCGCACCGCCTACAACATAAAACACTAGAGAATAGTTTTCTCAAAAATATAAATATTTCGATAAATATCAATACTGAAATATCTCAAACGATAGGATACTCATTTTCCGAAGTTTCGATACCAGCTGAGCTTTGGATTTTACTTGAAAATACAAGAGTTTTTTTTTTTTTTTACACGCACTATTGGTTTCTGAATGTATGACAATCTGAGAGGCCTTTGAACAAGTGCACTACCTCAGGGGTCTTGAAAAGGCGGACCGCGATCTGGACCGCAAGACATTACTCATAATTACAAGCGCATTGCGAAAAACATATTTTTGAACCGGCACTTCTAGGACAGCCACGTCTACACGCGCGGGTCCGTATGGTTACGGACAGAGCAGCGGGAAATTTCAACATGTTTAGTTTAGCCTGATAATGTGTTAGAAACGACTAAAATTTAAAAGTTGAGCCTTGGCAAAACATAACGAAGATTCACTGACGTTATGGACGGAGAGGGAACGTTTATTTTAATCAGAAAATACAGCTCCTCAGCTCCGTGTCAGTGTCAAAGCTGAACAACAGCCCTTTATCCTCTAGTCCCGGCTGCTTTGATAATCAGAGAATGAATCCAGAACTGAACCAGGACTGGACCGTTTTCATGTCAGGATTAAAAAGACTCTAGCTCGGAGAAAAGTGAGGACGTCTAATGTGGTGAGTTGTACACAGTGGTGGACGAAGTACACAAACCAAGTACTTGAGTTAAAGTACAGATACACTAGGTAAAATATTACTTCAGTAAAATCCAAAGTACTCCCTTTTAACTTTCACTTGAGTAAAAGTACAAAAGTATTTGCCTTCAAATGTACTTAAGTATCCAAGTACTATCATTTATTATGGCTATAATGCCCTTATAATTTTTGTCAGTCTCTTGCCCCCTTTAGGCGCCAGGGTTTATTTTATAAAATACAGATTTTTGAGATCCAAATTTCAAAAGGCTGTGGTTTGAAAATGATAAGAGATAGTCCTACTCTAAACTAGAAAAATGTCAGGTATGACCCAAAGTATATAAGTAAATAAATTTTAAGCATCTAATTTGCATATAATTTGCATACCATGACAATATGTATTGGTGGTTATGTTATTTACAGTACATACACACTAATGAACATATTATAATAGTTTTTTTTCTTTTTCTGAAATAATTTTTTTATAACAGTAATTTGTAAAAGCACATTACCAAAATAAAGAATAACTACAACTTCTAATATACCATAACTAGTAAAACGTATGCAAATAGTTATGAGAAATATACACTTGTACTGTATGTGTGTGGTTGCACTTGCTTTATCTTTTCTTATCCATCCATGTGGCATAGTTAGTTAGTTTTTTTAAAGTGTGGGACCTCTCATAAAGCACAGCACACAGCCATCACTTTTATTACGATCGCTGCTTTGATTAGCGCATTCTCACTGACTATGTTTACCCCTGCCTCTCCCTCCTCTACTGGGTAAAGTGTCAGGATGAACAACATGTATTTTTCCCAAACAGCTGTCAATAGAAGCCGCATTATTCCCAAACTCCCTGTCACTACCGCAGCCACGGCAGTACACGCGCCCCGGCTTTTATCACCTGTGCTAAAGGTAAAGCTGCAGGTGCTAAAGGTAAAGCTGCAGGTGCTAAAGGTAAAGCTGCAGGTGCTACGCGCTCACGGCTTCCCTTCCCAACATCCCCTTCACTACCACGGCCAGAGCGACTAGTTTTCCTCCCGTTTCTTTCACTGATGTTTGGCAAAATGTGGGAAAAACAGTGTGTGCTTTATGAGAGACACTGAGAAAGGCACGAGCAGCGGCGCCGCTGTCCAAGTTACACACGCACTCACTCTCGCTCATTCTCACTTTCACTCGGCTGAACAGACTCTAATCAGAGAATCAGAGTCAGCCATTACTAATACCAAAGCTTCATCACAGGTGTATTTTTTATTTTTTATTTTCATGTTTATCAGCTCGCGTGTAGAGAATGAGGCTTCTATTGAGCCGGTCCTGACACTCCCACTGAGACGCGTCTTGGAGGTCTTCTTCTACAAAAAAATTTTATGGCAACACAAGGAACGACTAATTTTGCAAAGTGTAAAAAGTAAGATATTTGACTTTAAAATGTAGTGAAGTTAAAGTAAAAAGTATCCCCGAATGGAAATACTTTGTAAAGTACAGATACTGGAAAAAACTACTTAAGTACAGTAACGAATTACATTTACTTTGTTACTGTCCACCACTGGTTGTACTGTGAGCTGTGTTTGGTGAAAGCTAAACACTCAAACATCCTTCTCATGTAAACAAAGGATAAAATACAGAAAACAGTGGATTATCAACATTCAGCTCCATTTTATTTAAGAGGCTGTAGGTGTGGAATAAATGAGACTTTACTTTAAAGAATTATATTCAAACACATATCCTTTTATTAAAATTTTCCGGACCCCTCACAGTGAGGAAAGTTAACTAAGCGGACCTTGGCTGATTTTAATTTATTTTAATTTAATATACCTCATTGTCATGTTCTATCTAGACATGTTATATTTATCTTTAAATAAAATAAAAAAAATAATAATATTGTGACAGTTGTTTTCCCTTCGGTATCGAAAATGATATCGAATATCGATATTTTTGAAGGTATCGTATCGAAGTTAGAAATTCCAGTATCGTGACAACACTACTAGAGAAACACCGGCGTTCTTATTGTTTATGATTGGTTGTTCACTCAGAGGAGTTCCCTAGTCCCAAAGGATTTAAAGTCTCACACACACACACACACACACACACACACACACACACACAGCCAACTGAACAGAAATACGCTGCATAAAATGACGGGGACTATTCATTTTACACAATAACAAGCGAACCGAAATTTACCAACACCTATTGAACCGTGAAGGGTGTTCTGAACGGTTTAATACTGTATTAAGAATTGTTGCATCCCTACTAAAAACATAAATAATCGAAAGAGGAGTCACGTTACCTCTGTGATTCACTGGTATAACAGGAATAAATGGGAACAATGTACGGCATGTTTAAAGAATTTATGCAAATGAGCCATGTGACTTTTAGACATTGAATAGAGTAGAAACAGTATTTGAGCTGGTTTAAGGAGACGGAGAGGGATAAAACTAAGAAAGTATCCAAGAAACTGCTTTTTAAAAAATGTAAGTTGTTTGTAAAAATTTATTAACCCATAAATAACCATATTGTCCAGCCCTGCCTCAAGGACTATAAAAACAATGATATTAAAGTACTTATAGGAGTATCTGTACTCAATTGCAATTCAATTTATACTCGGCTTTGTCATAATTTCTGGCAACACTTGTAACACTTGTAAATGTATTTTAGTGAATGTGATCTTTGGAAACATACTTTGATCCATTATTATTTTTTGTAGCATATTTGCTAATTTTTTTTACCAAAAAAGGGTCATATCATGATTTCTCTTGTGATTTAGATATTAATTAAAATAATGTTATTCTTCTTATTTGTTATAAAACAATAATTCTACAATAAAATCTCTCAAAATGATCCCATGGGACATCTTTTTGAAAGATTTTCCAGCTCTACTAGATTAAATTGTGTAAAAGCACACAGTGCCTCTGTCAACATCCACAGTGTGTGCCGAATGCTGGTAGCAGTGACTTTTCCTGTTGGGCAGCTCCAACTCACTGTTTATACTAACATTGTTTCTTTTGTGCCAAGAGTTCAGGGTGCTTTGACTGTCCCGGGTAAAGGAAACACTCCCTCACAGAGCCACATTTAAACTTGGGTAAATTTTTAAAGTATGCAGTAATCGAGATCATATCCACCGTGTTGTAGTGATCTGCAACAATTCTCCAATTTCTAAACAGAAACCCACACATGGCTTCAAATCACAGTATTGCAAAGACGCACCCACAAAAGCTTTGTGTACATTGCTAACAGCGGCAGGTGTGTGTTTGTGTACAATGTGGGACCAGCTTTTTCCTGTTTTCGGTCTCAGCAGCAGATAAAGACAGTTAATGTTTAACACAGTGAACATTTAAGCTGGTGTTTTATGAGCACATCAGAATATGAAGGGATAGTATAGTATATACTTTATTTTCAATTTGGGTTAAACTTAGGGCTGCACAATATTAACTTGTTTGTTTTCTTATACTCAGACCAATGTTTTTAAGTGTTGTACCTTGACATGTTTTGACTGCTAAACTTCCACCAGTCTTCCTTAAAAGAGTCACGTGTTGTTCCTGTGACATGTCTTGTTAGTTGATTTATATAGGTTTTGTCATACTTGAAGTGGTTGGACGAAGTAGTCTGACTTCCTTAGGACAGCCTCCCAGGTGAGAGACAGCATTTGCGCTCCCTCATCCCGGTTCCTTGGGGCTCGTTTCCAAATCTCGGTCACTGCCTTAATCCACTGGCGGTGTTTGTTCTCCTGTCCCAGTCCATGAGATGGTTTTCTCTTTTAGAGTTCTCTGAAATCGCATACTTCAGGTTTTCTTGTTTTGCATTTCAACTTTCATGGAAGACCAATGGAACATTTTTGGCCTGCACGATATTACTGTATTTTGAATATTGCAATGACGGTATGACCTGTGACATAGAGAAACGTTTATCTAATTGAGAAAAAATTGTGCAGCTCAAATTCTAATTCCAGACACTCTACTAACCAACAGTCCCCCATTATTCATTTTTTGTGAACAAAGAAAACTTTTCAAAACCACACTAAATGCATTTTAAGTCAAGTAAAGTTTAAATTAAAATGCATAGAAATTTCAATCGCTACAATTTTTGTTTATGATGGTTATTAGAGGATCAAGTGCATTAAATTTACAATATTCTGTATTATATTATATATTCAATATTCTAATAATATATTATTAGTTGTGAAGGAATTCAGACAGATTTTGAAGTGCTGTTTAAACATCTAAAAAGTGCATGAATCAATTGGATAACGTAGAAAATGCTTAATGCTAAATAAGATCCTTTTTTGTGTGATTTTTCATTTAAACTCTTAGCTGTTTATTGAAAAGTAATGTCTCTTTAAATCTGTGACGTAATGGCCTCTTCTCTTTTTCAGTGTCCCCAACTCCTGTCCGGCAAGCCCACGTGGAGCGGGGTCATCGGGGTACCGCTACGGGCGCAACGTGACCTCCGACCTCCAGCTAGCCGCCGAGTTTGCCGCCAAGGCTGTGTCTGAGCAGAGGAGGAGCCTGTCAGAGCAGAGGAGCGGAGGGAGTGAGTCACGGGGGGAGTCAGCCGGAGGGGACAGCCCCAAGGTGAACGTCCATCACAACAACTCTGAACTCCGAACACATGTTTCTCGCATACTAAATGAACATACGTGTACAAAAGTGCATCACATTATTATTATTATTAAACCATGTTTTCCTCCTTGTGCAGGATGAGTCCAAACCACCGTATTCCTATGCACAGCTGATCGTCCAAGCCATCTCTTCGGCTCCAGACAAACAGCTGACTCTTAGCGGCATCTACGCCCACATCACCAAACACTACCCCTACTACCGCACTGCAGACAAGGGCTGGCAGGTACAATTATCACCCACAACAAAGTTGATCCCATTCAAATGTACTGGTGTGTTGGGAATCAGGGAGACACTACTGGAAAACCTAGATTATGGGATACCAAACGTTGTGGTCATTTCAGCAGACAGATGATATTGCAACTTAAGGACTCAAGATTTGTTTTGATACAATTAGTTAAGTAAATATATAGTTATGCTCATAGATTTACATACCATGGCAGAATTTGTGATTGTTTGGCCATTTTTCAGAGAATATGAATGTTAAATTAAATGATAAATGATAATACAAGCTGAATGAACCCATAGGAAGTGGAATGGGCCCAAAAAAGAACATGCAGACAGAGGAAGTTAATGACATTAAAAAATCTCTTAATTTCCTAACTGAAATGACAACAGTGAAGACGCAATAGAACTGGCTTGTGGAGCTACAAGTGGCAGCCTTTCTCCAGAGTAAAGGAGTAGAGCTGGACCTTGAGTCCATTGAAGCATGCCACCCTCTACCTACACTGTGTGCACAATTATTAGGCAAGTTGTATTTTTGAAGATTAATTTTGTTATTGTACAACTACAGTGCTCTTGGTCAATCCAAAATGTTAACCAACTCTCAAACCTGAACATTTAAGTAGTAAAAGTGAAGTTTTGGCTTTAAGAGTATATATACATGTACACCATTATTAGGCAACTATTAGTGTGCAGAATTATTATGCAACTAAATGAAAAACAAAGATTTTCCCTTCTCACTTGTTTATTTTCACCTGTTAAAGTAAGAATAATAAACAAACTCAAAATTTACAAATTAACATTTCTGAAATTTAAAAAAAACTCAGTGACCACGATAGCCACCCTTCTTTTTGGTAACAGTCACAAGCCTTCCATTCACTGTCAGTCAGTTTCTTCTTTCCTGAGGAGAAGAATCTGCCTAATAATTATGCAAACCTTGATATAGGGTGTTGATCTCCTTGGACCACATTCTCCCTCGTTACACAAATACACATAACCTGATATGCATTAAATCCAATAAGGATTCAAGTTTATACAGCTTGGAGTTGTAAATTATATATAAAATAATAATATGGTCAAAATAATCACTAATAATTGTGCACACAGTGTAAAAGGATCAACGACTACAGACCAGCAGTTATTCTGAGATTTGTCAACAGGAAAAATAAGACAGCATTGTTAAAACAAGACCGCAAACTCAAAGGGACAAATGTATATATAAATTAACACTTCACAAAAAAGAATGCAGACATAAATAAATCCAACACACAATTTGGGGCCATTTACATTAAAACACAATGAGTTGCATCTTTTTGCGCAAAGGGTGCGATTTAGGTGGCCGCGCGTTTCTCCCCACATGACTGACATCCTGTTGAGTTTAGGGTGTGGCTGTCATAGACTTTTTTTTGCCCTGAAAAAAATTACTTTCACTTTCCATAGACCCAATATATTTTGACTTTTGTAGGGGTCGCCACTGAGTCATTTTTCATATTTTTTTTTCGGGGACTTCAAATACATAAATTTTTCGCCGGCCTTGAATTTTGGGACCAATAAAAATTACTTTTCGGCAGAGTGGTTAGTAAGGTGAGTTCAAAACCCGGCCGACTCAAAAAAAACCATTCTTGGCCGACTCCGGTCTTTCTGTGAGGAGTCTGCATGTCCTCCACATGTTACCGTGGGTTCTCTCCAGGTACTCCGGCTTCCTCCCACCATCCAAAGACATGCATGTATAGGTTAATCGGCAAATCTAAAGTGTCCATAGTGAATGAATGTGAGAGTGACTGATTGTTTGTCACCGTCTGTCTCTAAAAATGTCAGCCCTGCGACTAACTGGCCACTGTCCAGACTGTACCCCGTCTCAGGCCCAAAGCTGCTGGGATAGGCTCCAGTCACCCACGACCCCTAACGGGACTAAGCGGTAGAAAATGAATGAATGAACAAATAACTCGAGCAAAAACAATAAGGGCCTAATAATAAATAAATAAATAAATAAATAAATAAAAATAACACGAGCAAGAACATAAACTGATTATTGAAGATCAATATGGATTCAGTAAAAGATCTACATCAATGGCTATAATTGATGCAACAGAAGAATTATCTAAATTAGAATTACTAGATCAGCGGTCCCCAACATTTTATGCGCCACGGACCAGTTCAATATCAGACAATATTTTCACGGACCAGTCTTTAAGGTGTGGCGGATAAATACAGAAAATAAAATGATACAAGCAGCATAAAAACTGTAATATTTTCGAAATATATTAATAAACGTGTTTTTTAATGCAGGATGCTTGGTCAAGTGGCAAAGCAGTTTTGAAGGCTTCATTGCCTCATAAGAGAGCCGGCCGCCGCATATTATGCAGAGCGGGCTTGGTGCGCGGGAGTCACCTTTCGCTATAAATCCATATTTTAAGTAGGACTCTTGGTATTGTCTGTTAAATGCAGCTTACTTTGTCTTGGAAGTCGTATGGTCTTCTTCTGTCTCCTCACTTAGTCTTTTACCCTTTGTGAAGAAACTTTCCAAAGACGTTTGTTTTTACTCTTTTTGCTAGCTTGGAAATTTAATTTTAGCGGCAACGTATTACGTGACCGGGACAAGCGTCAAGAGTGACGGATGTAATAGAGGGAATCCGGTCATTTTTCAAAATAAAACATCGTTCAGACTCGGATAATAAATAAAACGGAAATAATGTAAGTTATTTATTCTTTCTCTGCGGCCCGGTACCAAATGACCCACAAACCGGTACCGGTCCACGGCCCGGGGGTTGGGGACCCCTGCACTAGATAGTAAAAAACTTACCATTGGAATATTCATTGATCTGAAAAAAAAAAGCCTAGGGTACTGTCAATCACGCAATATTACTCAAGAAGCTAGAAAGGTATGGGGTAGAAGGGGGTGCTGGAAACTGGGTAAAAAGCTACTTAAGCAACAGATTACAATATGTGCAGATGGGTGAGTCCTCATCTGACTGTTGTGTAATTTCTTGCGGTGTCCCAAAGGGGTCAGTATTGGGCTCTAAATGATTAAATTTGTACATCAATGATATATTTAATGTTTCACAATTACCTAAGTGTGTTTATTTATTTTATTTTTTTGCAGACACCACCCTTTTCTGTTGTGATGACAATTATGATAAGCTTATTATTGTTGTAAAAATATTTGGTAATTATAAAACAATAACGGAAAATAATATTGAGATAAATGGGATATAAATTGAAAATGTCTCTGAAATAAAAATCTTAGGAGTTACTGATAATAAACTAACATGGAAAACTCACATCAGACAATTAAAAAATAAAGTCTCTAAAAGCCTTGCAATAATAAATAAAGCCAAACATGTCCTTAATTACAACACACTTGGTACCCTGTATTGTCCCCTGATTCTACCATATGAACTTGTTGAAGTATGGGGAAACAATTATAAAAATTCAATACAGTTACTCCTTATCTTACAAAAAAGGGCTATACGCACCATACACAAGGCTAAATATCTTGAACACAAATCCAAATTTTTTCAAATCAAAATTATAAAAAATACAGAACCTTGTTATATTCAGCATGGCACAACTGTTATTGAAGGCATTTCACAACTTATCACCAGCTAACATACAAACATTATTCACACAGAGAGAGAAGTTGACCTATGGGAACTTTTCAATACCAATGATCAGAACCACTAGGAGGAGCTTTTGTGTGCACATAAAACTCAAAACATAAAACACTCGAACATAAACTTTGCCTGTATTCACCAGTTTAAAGCACTATAAACAGAAGGTCTTGTACAAAGAGGGCGGGTCTTAATCGCTGGGTAATGTATTCATAAGCTTTGTTATTTTACCTTGTAGGTATTCTGAGTACCATTGTTATTACTGTAATTGTTATAATATGGTGTGTATTTTAAGATGTTTGTGTTTTTTCACATTGTGTATACACCTATATAATTGATTTATGATAATATTAACAATTAAGGAAGCAGCTGCCTTTGTTTTTCTTTTCTGTAACAGAATGGGGTGGATCTGAAAAAGTCTGACTTCTTCCCACTCCCTTTTGAGCAATTGATTAATGTATGTTGTTAATGTAAGATGAATTTACTTTCTTGCATATATCAAATGTTCTTTATTGCCTTTGTTATATGTCATTATTGCGCGAAATAAATAAATAACACAAAAACATTTTTTTCACTCATAGTTGGGTGTAGCCATTCATTGTAAAACAATTGTGTTTGCTCAAAGAAATCATAATGACAACAGAAACTACCCAAATGACCCTGATCAAAAGTTTTCCTATTCTGGCCAGATAACATGCACACAAGTGACACAAACGGTTTTAAAAGGCTTCTAAAGGTAACCATCCTCACCTGTGATCTGTTTGCTTGTAATCAGTGTGTGTGTATAAAAGGTCAGTGAGTTTATGGGCTCTTGAAACCTTGCATCTCTCATCCAGTGCAGCACTGACATTTCTGTATACTGAGTCATGGGAAAAGCAAAATAATTGTCAAAAGATTTCCAGGAAAGGGTGATTGAATTGTATAAACCAGGAAAAGGGATAATTTAAAAACAATATCCAAGGAATTGAGAATGCCAATCAGCAGTGTTCAAACTCTAATTAAGAAGTGGAAAATGAAAAGGTCAGGTAGACCAACAAAAATTTCAGCCACAACTGCCAGGAAAATTGTTCGGAATGCAAAGAAAAACCCACAAATAACTTCAGCAGAAATACAGGACTGTCTGAAAACAGGGTGTCCGTGGGGTTTTAAAAAGTATTAAAAAGTGATAAATCAAAATTGTCAAATTTAAGGCCATTAAAAGTGTTAAATGTGGTCTCAGAGGTATTATTTTTATCAGGTGTCCTATTCTGATTTAAATTCTATCTGCGTTCGCGTTAGTTTGTTTAAATATGGGCTTTAGCATATCTGGGCACATAATCAAAGATCTGTCGTCTCCGTCTCAACGTATGTTTGATGCTGACGTCATATTCTGTGGTCATTCGGCATCATCTCAGAACACTGCGCGCTCAACAGAAGTGGCTGGCTTACGTTTTATTTTAGACTTGCTTCAAGGCATATCTTCAACGACTGGACAACCATCGTCGTCTTCATGGGCAAATAAGAGTTTTCTAATAGTTGGGATAACGACCCAGCGTTTAAGGACTGGCTCATGCCTGTAGTAGGGAATAACAGGCAGGCTTATTGTTCGGTGTGTAAAAAAACCATCAATGTCAACTGGATGGGAGCTAACGCACTTCGGTCGCATATGCAATCCACTAAACATAAAAATGGAATGCGTGCTCGGAGAAAGCAGTTAATTCGACCAATCTCAGCTGTCTGCGCGGCTGCACCACCACCACCGCCGCAAAATAGTGCCACTGTAGGCCTAATGGCCAACGCTACGGCTCCAGCAACGTCTGACCTCTGGGTGGTCATGGGCGCCACACCAACACTGCGCGCGGAGGCTCTGTGGTGTCTGAACACTGCAGTTAATCACCACTCATTGAACTCCAATGAAGGAATTTCGGAGCTGTTTAAAGAAATGTTTCCCGACTCTGACATCGTGAAGTCATTCAGACAAAACCGAGTACATCATCAGATTTGGATTAGCATCGTTCTTCAAAAAACAGCTTGTGGATGGCATCAACAAGGCTGGGCCATTCGTGTTGATGTTTGATGAGAGCCTCAATCAGGTGTCAAAGAAAAAACAACTATCCATTCTCTCCATTGCACATTTTATGTAGTTTTTTTTTTTTTTTTATTTACTAAGTGAAATAAATGTGCAGTATGTTGTCAACATCAGTCTCTAAATCTATTATTTTTGTATGTTATATATGTCAAAATCTATGTAAATAATAGAAAGGTCGCTAAAAAATATTCTGAAGGTAGAAAAAAAGGTATTAAAAAGTAGTAAATTTAACTTAAGGATTGCTGTATATACCCTGTGAAAAAAATTGGTGTGGCAGTTTTAAGATGCCCAATAAGGAGGCACTTGAAGAAAAATGCGCTGCATGGTCTAGTCGCCAGAAGAAAGACATTATTTCACACTTACACTACGCCAAACAGCACAGAGACGAGCCTCAAAACTTTTGGAACAAAGTAATTTGGAGTGATGAGACCAAAATTTAACATTTTGGCCATAACCATAAAACGTTACATTTGGAGAAGCAAAGCTGATCATTCAGTGCTTAATCCACAGGATTAAGGACACATGTCACATGACACAGGACTCATGTATGGAGGGATGACATGGAACATACTATTTTTATAATGAGTGGAAAACATAGTTTTGTTTCTTGTAAATGTAAACGATAAATGTGTCTGATGCTAGTGTCAGTCGGTAAAAGATGTAACGTGGAGCGCCCCTTCACCAAGGTCTACTCCAACTTTTTGTGGGACAGGTTGTCACTCGGGAGTTATTGCACACTGCAAAGCGGATCCGGACTTTCCAAAGTTTCTGAGCTATCATTGCATTATTCATCAACAAGCTAGTCTGTGGAGTACGGCATCTCCTCCTCCACTCTGACGTCAGAGGGCTAAGTTGGGATGAGATACTACAGTGCTTTCTGTCCTAGCTGGCTGAAATGAAGACTTTTATGGAAATGAGGGATACAGATACCACGCTATTGTCTAATGCAGAGTGGCTACTTGATCTTGCTTTCCTGACATGTAACTGAGAAAATGAACCACCTGATCGTACAGTTTTGAGTAAAAGATAAACACGTCTGATATGATTAGTGCTGTTAAGGCTGTGGCATTTATGGCCACCAGCCCCTTCATGGATGTGGACATTCGTGAGATTTCAGATGGCAGAAATTTTCTGTGTTGATCCTGTAGAAATGGAAATTGAGATTATAAACCTTCAAATTTCGTTTTGTAAAGCCAGATACCTTTTAAGAATCTTAACCAAGCATCTCTGAAAATGTTTGCTTTGTTTGGGTCTAAATATCCTTGTGAGTCAGCCTTTTCTGACATGAATGTCATGAAATCAAAGTTCAGAAGCAGACTGACACATGAACATTTAAATAGGTCCATTAGAGTAAACCTAAGGGTACACCTCTCTTGTTGACTCCAACAGTGTCAGTTATCTGACTGAATACACAAGTATCTGTGCATTTGAAATTGCATTGTTTGGTTTTGACAGCATTTATGTTTTTATTTTATAGTGTGAGGTACACAGGAAAGAATTGAATATACAGTCAGGTCCATTAATATATGGAACATGGATACAATTCTAATTTTTTTGGCTCTATACACCACCACAATGGATTTAAAATGAAACGAACAAGATGTCCTTTAACTGCAGACATTTTGCTTTAATGAGGGTATTTACCTCCAAATCAGGTGAACAATGAAGGAATTACAACAGTTTGTTTATGTGTCTCCCACTTTTTAAGAGACCAAAAGTAATGGGACAGATTAACAATCATAAATCAAACTTTCACTTTTTAATACTTGGTAGCAAATCCTTTGCAGTCAATTACAGCCTGAAGTCTGGATTGCATAGACATCACCAGACGCTGGGTTTCATCCCTGGTGATGCTCTGCCAGGCCTCCACTGCAACTGTCTTCAGGTCCTGCTTGTTCTTGGGGCATTTTCCCTTCAGTCTTGTCTTCATCAAGGGAAATGCATGCTCAATCGGATTCAGGTCAGGTGATTGACTTGGCCATTGCATAACATTCCACTTTTTTCCCTTAAAAAACTTTCGTAGTATGCGATTTGGGTCACTGTCCATCTGCTTTAAAGCGCCGTCCAATGAGTTTTGAAGCATTTGGCTGAATATGAGCAGATAATATTGCCCTTCATGATTGTGTCCCACTTGTTGTTGATTCTTCATAAAAGATTACAGTTTCATATCTTTATGTTTGAAGCCTGAAATGTGGCAAAATGTCGCAAAGTTCAAGGGGGCCGAATTCTTTTGCAAGGCACTGTATATAGAGCCAAAAAGATTAGAATTGTGTCGGATGTCCCAATATTTATGGCCATGACTGTACATATACAAAATGCACATGCAAATGAAGTAAATGATTTTGTTATGTTTTAATACGAAATGTGAATTGTGGACATTTTGTTCAGGGTAAATGTTCTGGCAAAAAAAAAATTAATTTGTTTTGCCAGAACATTTAGGGAATGGCAATTTAGGCAATTTAGGGAATGGTCCATGTTGTTCAGAATTGCAGAAGTTTGTTTTGGTCCTTGTTTTAGTCCCCTCTTTGTCATAGCAAGTAGTTGATGACAGATTATAAGTCTGAGAGCACACTCGGCTTTTGTTTTGGCATTTGTCAACTCTGACCCAGCAAAATTGAATTACTGCACACATGTGTTATCAACATACAGCTCTGGAAAAAATTAAGAAACCACTGTAATTTTTTCTAGCAATCAGCATCTCTACAAGTATGGAAGCCATTCCATTCCAATGTCTGTTGAATCCCAACACAGGCACACCTCATTCTACTGAATAAGGTGCTGATTAGGTGATCACCTGAACCAAATCTTATTTATAAGGAAAAGTATAAAAAAAACACTTCTGTGGTCATCACTATCCTCTTGCGAATAAATGCTCTAAATTACGTTGTATGTTAAAATGTTAATTTTATACAAACACATAGGAAAACCAGAGAAACTGATAATTTTGCAGTGGTCTCTTAACTCTCCAGGAGTTACTATTGTCCAATAAGTGCTTCCACATTGTTTCTCTGTTAACGGAAAAACAAATGGGATTCAATTAGCCCTGATTATGAATAGGCCGTTTCTGAAGGAAATGATCAAGTGTGATTTCAATTATTTGTTCTGTTTCCAGAACTCGATCAGACACAACCTGTCTCTGAACCGCTACTTCCTAAAAGTGGCGCGCTCCCAAGACGAGCCAGGGAAAGGGAGCTTCTGGAGAGTGGACTCAGCCTCTGAGAGTAAGCTGGTGGAGCAGGCCTTTAGGAAACGACGGCAGAGAGGGGTGGCCTGCTTCAGGACGCCTTTTGGACCCCTCTCCTCCAGGTACAAGCCCAAAAGACTAATGTGGGGCTGAATCTCACTCAAATGAAAGTATTGTAACCCCTTCTCCCATTTCTTTTTTCTGCTGTGCTGTCTGTTGGATAGAACAAAGTAAGTCTTGTTTTTAGGTAATTCTTTTGAAAAAACGACATAAACAAGAGCTGCATCTTCTGCGCAAGGCCTGGGCCCAGGAGTCAGAAATAACACTGAGCAACATTTATCAGTGTAGAACAAGTCTGCTATTACAGCAGCCACTCGGAGCACAAAAAAACTTTCTGTGTTAGGTTGGACTGAAAAGGAGAATCCATCATAAAGTACAAAACACTATTAAGTGTTAATGACCCTCATTAATCAATTAATTAATCAGTTGACAACTGACCCAGATGAGGCTTATAATATCTGAAGAAAGTACATATAACTTAATTTATATGGAAAAAATATATATTTATATATATTATTACAACTCTTAATTTTAAGGCAAAAATGGTCAGACCTAATAATGATTACACATTAAATAACGCAGCACTGAAGATTAGGCATGGAACAATATTAGAATTTTTTTTGACGGAGCTGCTTCTGAATCATCACAGCCTCGAGGCAAATAAAGCTGCTTTGCTAACTTTTATTCAACAAACTATTGTCTACATCCCTGTTCTCTGCTGGACTCAGACTGAAGTTTCAATTCAGCGTGAGTTTAGCAAAGCCTTTGCTCTTCCGTTGCGTATTAACAGAAAACAGAAATTCCACCCAAAAGAAAAATCATAAAATGAGCTGGACAGCGCGATGCAGCGTTTGGATATCTTTTCCTTAAATCACCTTAGCCTTAAGGCCTAACCATCCCATTCTGGACAGACTTCATACAAACGTTAATGTGGAGCCAGCTGATGAATGATCTTAAGAACAGGATTATTATTAGTTTAACAAATGGCCTTGTGGTGAGAAAAAACAAACAGCTGCCGGTTATCTCAATGAACGATTATCCCGATGAGAAAAAATTGCCACAATCAATTATTCATTACTGTTTTCATCGCGATGAACAGTGTAATCGTACATAGGGCTGTGACGGTATGGGATTTTTTCTTACCGCGGTGATGAAGCAACAAGAATCGCGATATGGCGGTTAACCGACCCCCCCACCCGCTGCGAGTCTTGCGAGTCGAGTATGTGAGCGGAGTGGAGCAGCGGCAATTTCCCCTTCACGCTCTATGCATTCAAGAATCACTCCGCTCCAGCTCCGGGTTTACCACCTCCCGCTCCCCGCTCCACTCCCTATGCATTCAAGAATCACTCCGCTCCAGCTCCAGCTCCAGCTCTGGGTTTACCATCTCCCGCTCCCCGCTCCACTCCTCGTTCACTGATATCAGAAACACTGCTCCATCTTCGCTCCGAGGAAATTTGCGGCTAACTGCTAAAGTAGTGATCCATCTGTATCAAGCTGGTTGTTTACCGTGTGAGTTCTGAACACTGCACTATGCTTATTTAAATCTTTTCGTCTCTACACATATTAGGCTACATATTTCTCATGTCTGTAAGGCAAACCTGCTGAGTTTCAGTTTATTTGAGACGTGCTCCAGTTCATGAGCAATGAAAGCGATCGCTTCCGCGACCTCATAGTCTACTTATTTGCTTCTTATTTATTAAATACATGCAATTGGCCGAAGAAACCTTTATTAAAATTAAGAGACAATTTGTACAAAACGAAGGAAAGTCTTTTTACAAAACAAAACTTAATATTAAACTAAATATAACCCCCCCAAAAATCATGTGCGGTGATGACCTCACACCACGGTAGGCATCTCATTATTGCGGTATTGCGGTGATGCGGTTATCGTCACACCCCTAATCGTACATCGTCCCACCCCTAGTGGAGATGGAGCCGGCCCAGAGCCATCAGCTGTCCTAGACTGAGCCTCAAACCCAGCGGTGAGTAGCTGTGCCTTCCTGGAGGCAGAGGGGGGACACCTGCTGATACTTGTGGTACAGCTGATTCTGTGGTTAGAAACAGCTACAGCTAACAACAAATAAAAAGTTGGAAGAATGGAGTTTCCCTATTACAGCCATTAATTTGACTGCATATCTCAGTCATTGCTGTTTTGAGCATATTCACAGAAATGACATAAATGTCAGAGTGCAGCAGAACCACGTTAGGCTTACAATTGTCATCCCTTTGTGTTTTGAGGCCAATTGTAAAAGTTATACAAATGAAATGTATTCTTGTGTCTTGATTCTGGACTGTCATCACTGACTTTGGACAATGTTTATTGTTATATCGATCTGTGTGTGGACATGGTCCTGAAATGATCACTCACTGTTAGCCTTCTGTAATGGCTGAGTTTTAGACAGAGTTTTAGTGTCTGTCTGAACTGCATCATTAATAGTTTGTCTTTTGTGTGTGTGTTTTCCTGCCATCTGTAGGAGTGCCCCAGCGTCCCCAACCCATCAGGGCCTCCTGTCCCCTTCCTCCAGTGGCCTGCAGACCCCCGAGTGTCTGAGCAGAGAGGGTTCTCCTCTCCCCCATGACCACCACGAGCAGCTGGCCAACAAACTGGCCTCAGTACCTGAGTACAGGTACTCCCAGAGCGCGCCAGGTCAGCACACGCACAATGTCCTCCATCATACACATATACTGTACATTTATATCAGTACTTTAACATATTCACAACCAATGTTAGATACAGTTGTGCTTATGGCAGAATTTGTGATTGTTTGGCCATTTTTCAGAGAATATGAATGATAACACACAAACCTTTTTTTTACTCATAGATATTGGTTGTGTGAAGCCACAACTGTGTTTACTCTTTTTAAATCATAATGACAACAGAAACTACCCAAATGACCCTGATCAAAAGTTTACATATCCTGGTGATTTTGGCTCTGATAACATGCACACAAGAGACACAAACAGGTTTGAATGGCTACTAAAGGTAACCATCCTCACCTGTGATCTGTTTGCCTGTAATCAGTGTGTGTGTGTGTGTGTGTGTGTAAAAGGTCAGTGAGTTTCTGGGCTCCTGACAGACCATTGCATCTTTCATCCAGTGCTGCACTGATGTTTCTGTATTCTGAGTCATTAGAAAAGCAAAAGAATTGTCAAATGATCAGTGGGAAAAGGTAATTGAACTGTATAAAACAGGAAAGGGATAAAAAAGATATCCAAGGACTTGATAATGCCAACCAGCAGTGTTCAAACTCTAATTAAGAAGTAGAAAATAAGAGATTCTGTTGAAACCAAACCAAGGTCAGGGAAATTGTTTGGGATGCAAAGAAAAACTCACAAATAACTTCAGCTTAAATACAGGACTCTCTGAAAAAAAGTGGTGTTGCTGTTTCAAGATACACAATAAGTAAACACTTGAAGTAAAATTGGCTGCATGGTCGAGAAACCCATTTCAACGCAAGTGAAACACAAAGCATTTACACAAAACAATACACCAAACAGCACAGAGACAAGCCTCAAAACTTCTGGAACAAAGTAATTTGGAGTGATGAGAAAACATTTTTTTTTTACCTTTTGGCCACAACAATAAATGTTACATTTGAAGAGGAGTCAACAAGGACTATGATGAAAGATACACCATTCCTCCTGTGAAATATGGAGGTGGATTGCTGATGTTTTGGGGATGTTTACAAAGGCACAGGAAACTTGGTCAAAATTGATGGAAAGATGAATACAGCAAGTTATCAGAAAATACTGGAGGGAAATTTGTAGTTATCAGCCCAGAAGCTGCGCACGGGACGTACTTGGACGTTCCAACATGACAATAATCCAAAGAACAAGGCCAAGTCGACCTGTCATTGGCTACAGCAGCATAAAGTCCAGCTCAGTCTCCTGACCTCAATATCATTGAGCCACTCTTGAGTAAACACAATTAGTTAATTACTTCTCACAACCTCCAACTTTGAATGAAAAAAAGGTTTTTGTGTTATTATTCCTATTCTCTGAAAAATGGCCAAAAGAAATCACAAATCACAAGAATGCACACCATTTAGTTGTTGACCCGCTCTCACGCTCTATTACAATAATACAGACTTTTTTCTTTTCTTATATTTGACTTTTGTGTCAAATATAAGCTACCAGTTAATCAATACAAGACTCGGGGTTCGGGTTTTTAAAACAAACATGTCAACAGAGACGTGAACGGGACACAGCTCACGTTAACTCCAGCTTCCTTCATGCTTACTCTTTTCACTCTGCTTCAGTGAGACGTGACACAACAGAGGCTACGTGTGATGTAATATGGAAAAGCAGCTGTTTGCTCTTTTTGATTTGTTTAAACAAAGACATTTAGACCATATTTGTCTGTGGTTCGCCATGTCTGTGCTCACGGTGGCTGCAGTGCAGTCATTAACACTGCACAGGTTGGATATTTAAATTATGTCCCCATACCTAATAAAAACAACATAATATTGTATTGATTTAAGCACCATGGTATTGCAATATCTTTGGAATAGCAATACTCTGTGCAACACTAGTACATTGTCATTGTCCAGACAAATACATTTTGTCACAGAGCTTTGCTAATTTATATACTTCAGAGGGAGTGGATTAACGAGGGACTAACACCCATTGAGAGGCTTACAAAAGCCCGTTCCTCTGTTTAGAGAGGGCTGGTCTAATTTAACAAAAATTGCTTCTTTCACTCCACGTTCAAACCACTTGTCCCTGGCCAATACCTTCCTCAAAGGAGTGACCTGCTTGGTCTTGGTGGTTCATTTCTCTGTTTTGTTGTGCCAGAGAGAAATAATGTGGTATTTTAAAAGTTCAAAAGTGAATCAAGATTTTGTATCAAAGCGGTGTGTGTGTTGTGTTCAGGCTCTCCTGTGAGTGCCCAGCCCGTCATCATGGCAGTGCCTCACCACTCCTCAGCTAAAGGCCTGGCTTTTATCCCAGGAGGAGGAAGTCATCTGCAACCGCTCCACCTCCAGAGCGCCCCTCAGTCCTCAGTCACAATGGTGCGGGTGGTCACCAGTGTTGCTCCAGCCCCCAATCCCCCCAACGGATACAGCTCCTCTCCAGGGATGGACTGCACTGAGTTCAGAGGTACGTCCAATCCTGACATCAGTGATGGAACGCTTCATGTATAAGACATATGTAAATATAAAATTGTTTAGGCCTGCACAATATATTGTAAAAAGATCTTAAATCAAACATCTAAGCATCTAACAAGTTCTTGTTCAAGTCCTGGTTCATTCCTGCATTTAGTCCTGGTTTAGTCCAGGTTAAGTCCTAGTTTAGACCTGTTTACTCTTTCGTTTCTGGTTCATTCTTTAATATTGATTTAGATCCTGTTTAGACGAGTGGAATTGAGTCCAGAGCCTTATATATTATTTTTTATATTTTCTAAAAATCTAAATATTTTTTTACAAAGTTATATATTGCAGCTTACATCGTTATTTAATATCGAAACTATTTATGGCATGTTTTTCCAATATTGTGCAGCCCTTTTATTGTTGAGTGTTGGTGGACCTGATGTGTGTGTCCCTCAGAGGCCCAGCTGAACAGAGAGAGGGTGATTCACACAGTGGATGGGGCTGTGCAGGGGGCTGATGGACGCAGTCTGGTCCAGGGTTTACACCATCTCCCTGTTCGTCCCGTCACCCAGAACGGAAAACACACCACTGCTGTTGTGGCCACAGCAACTAGCCTCACTAATGCTTCTGGTAAGACTCACAAGAACAGACAGTACAGTAAGAGCTAACAAGGACGGGTTTTAACTGTGTTGTGAATAGTGTTGTCACGATACTGGAATTTCTAACTTCGATACGATACCTTCAAAGATATCGATATTCGATACCATTTTCGATACCAAAGGGAAAACAACTGTCACAATATTATTATTTTAAATTTTTTTATTTAAAGATAAATATAAAATCAGCCAAGGTCCGGTTAGACCTTAGTTAACTTTCCTCACCGTGAGGGGTCCGGAAATTTTTAATAAAAGGATATGTGTTTGAATATAATTCTTTAAAGTAAAGTCTAATTTATTCCACACCTACAGCCTCTTAAACAATATGGAGATGAATGTTGATAATCCACTGTTTTCTGTATTTTATTCTTTGGTTACATGAGGAGGATGTTTGAGTGTTTAGCTTTATAAACACAGCTCACAGACAAAAGGAAAATACTACAAAATCAAAAGAAGCTAAAGCTAAAGCTCAAGACCTGGTGGTTTATTGACAACAGCCTGGAATCCTGCATATAATGCCTAGTACTCCTTCATGTGTGAGAACATTTTAAATACAAAATCATCAATTCAAGCCAAATTATTTTCTGATTAAAATAAACGTTCCCTCCCGTCCATAACGTCAGTGAATCTTTATTATGTTGTGCCAAGGCTTTTAAATTTTAGTTGTTTCTAACTCACTATCGAATTATTACTATTTACTATTTCGGTATCGAAACTTCGGGAAATGAGTATTGTATCGTTTGAGATATTTCAGTATCGATATTTATCGTAATATCGATATTTTTGACAACACTATCGATATTTTTGACAACACTAGTTGTGAATAATCATTTTGTTGAAGAAAAGTACATGGGCAGAGGAGAGCCGAGCTACTGGAGACATCGAGCATGGATGCTAATATGTGCCTATCAAAAACACTACCTAAGTCAACTGTCACAGTAACAACCAGGACAGAAGAGCTTTTCTTGACAACATAGCACGTTTTAAAAGCATGTAGCCAACCAGCAAATAAAACCCAGTCCACGTAAATGAAATAAATGAAAAGCACATTAACACTAAACTATAAATCAGTAGCATCATTATTAAGCATGGAACATAAAATGTATAAAACACATGTCTAATGCTTTACCCAAATAGATTAATACAAATTATTTGCAAGTCATTTTGTGCTTTATGTTTAACACTAGATTACTGTAGAAATGGCCGCCTTATGAAAGAAATCCGGTAACACTTTAGAGTAGGGGGCACATTTTATTATGACTTCATGCATGACTCATGTTTTGTTAATTCTTCAACTGAGCTCCTATTTTTCTTCTTGGATCCACTGATCATTGTTCATGTAGCTGTGGATAAGCAAAAGATGAGACAGCACTCAGAGTTTTAGCATTTACTACAAATACTGTTGCTGCAGCGCCCACTCAGCTTAATTTATTTTGGGACTATCGTGGGCTGCTAGGTTCTCTTTAATGTGTGTGAAACCCTGATCTTGTGACACTAACTTTGACAGCTGGACCAGGAATTCATGATTTTACTTCATTTTTATTTTTATTTTATTTGATATTCTGTTATGTCATTTGTCCCTAACCTTCTGTCCTGGTCTGTCCTCTCAGTCCTGACCAGTCCGCTTCAGATCCTGGCGGCCCAGGCGTCCAGCTCTCCCCCTGTGCTGGTCCACAGACAGCCCAGCGCGGACTCTGATCCCGGGGAGCCACAGGCCAAGAGAGTCAAGATGGAGGACGAGACCGGTACTGAAGCCGCTCAACACCATGTCATATCTGCCCAGCAGCCTGTCATTGTTGCCATGACACCGCAAAACCACGATATTAGGAAGTAAAATCCAGATACCCAGCAGACGGCAGCAGTAGTCTCCCTAAACTGCTTTTATACTGATCTGACTGCAGCTGAGGCCAAAAACACAGCTCCAAGGAAGTGAATCCGTATTTTGTTTGGAAAAAGTAAAGAAATCTGAATTTAAACGCAATAATAGTGCATTGTTCAGTTTTACAGTTTTTACTAGCACACTCTTTGACATATGCAGATTTATTCACTCGCTCTGACAAATATGTAACAACTGTTTTTGTAGATGGAGCTGTTGAGTTATTGCTCTCTGGCCAAAGAATGCAGCTCTTATCCATGCTCTTTTTTTCAAAACCAAGGACTGATACCCATCAAGGCAGACATCATTGTATTTTAAGTGAGCAGATAAAGCACCAAGGATTTAGCTGCACGGGAGACTGTTGGGGCTAAGAACGCACCCTGATATGGTCACAGAAAACTAGCTGTTATTTCAAAAAATGGGTGATGTTTTAAAACAATTGAAAAGAAATCCAGGAATGTCCAAACCATAGACAGTAGAGGGATTGTGGACCAAAAAAACGTAACAAGTAAACACACTATGGACCTAAGACGAGATGTTTATGCCAGAAGTGTCAACTATATTTAGGAAAAAGTCAGGGTTTTTGAGGCAAGACAGTTGCAAAATTGTGTAGCGAAAGTTGCTAAACGTCAGGAACGTAGAACAGAAATGAATAAAGCATCAGTGGAATACACTGTAAAACTGTCAAACAGTTTATTGTTATTCTTGAAAATTGAAAGTATGCCCTTAAAGCTAGCAATAGCTTCTTGGAGCTGACCCTCACAACTGAGGCTACATCTCCTCTTGGGAAGACATTTCTTTATAAAACTTGTCAATGTAAATGTGTGAATAAGTAAAGGAGAAAGAACACATTCATTGACCCTCTTTCGGTGAGAAGCATGGCAGACAAGGCATGACAAAGTTAGCTGTAGCTATAGTCTTTAGCTAGTTATGCTAAGTTATGCTGACGTAATAACTTTATTGTTTTGGTGAACTTTATAAATTAAAAACGCAGTGTCATAGGTCTGACTCAGAAAAGACCTTTACTAGACCTACATTAGATGAGTCTGTCTGTGATTAAAAATGACTCTTGTCCTTAAAGATAGTGAAGGGAGATAAACAATACTATGTATTTCACAATATTATATATACAAATCAACATTTGCAAAATTGTGTATTCAAATAAAGACGTGACCAAAACTGGAGCTGTAAAAAAAATGTCTTTAAGCCTGTTTTTTCAATGGGAGTCAGTATCTTTGGTCAGGAACTGATCCCATGGTCCACTATTCTTACACTGCCTAGGTTCCAAACAGCAATAGGGCTGTGCAACTCATACAAAATAAACAGCTAGGAACATCTTGCACACGCCAGATAAAAAAACACTTTAAAGTGTAAATTGGAAAAAAACAATAAAAGTGTGTATTGAAGTGGTAGCTTCTTGGATCCAACCCTCATCCCCAGAAGAGCTTCTTGTCAATTACTGAGAAAATTGTTAAAATATCTATAATGTTTTCATGGACTTCATGAAGCAGTAGTGAACCACATTTTTAAAGGTCTGCCTCAGAGCTACAGTAGAGTAGTGGTAACTGTGTTGGATACAATCGACTCAATCAGCTAGCTACAGGGAGCCAAACGCTCGACAGATCAATTGAAATGGATAAAATTCTCAAATAAAGACGGTGAAACCAAAACTGTAAAAAGCTAACTTTTAATACTTTTTTTTTAATGGGAGTCAGTTGGAGCCAGTGTTTTGGAGCTCTCACTTTGGTAACTAACTGATCTCATCGCCCACCATTCATACACTGTCTTTTGTTCCAAACCAACAATAGATCGGGGCAATTTATGCAAAAATTATTGTACCATTCAGGACCATCTTTCCCATATAAGTTATTTAAACAATTAAGAGCGCGAGGATATATATGCGTCTAATAGCTACAGTAAATTAAAGTATTAAATTAATGACTAACCATTAGCTTTAATTATTAGTACTAATTAATAAAGGCGCTCTTAATCCGGCTTTACGTTTAAGCATATTTATAGTATGAAAGAACATTATGATTAACTATGAGAGCTTAAAACAAGCATAACGTTCAAAGAAATTTAGATAGATGATACTGTTAGTTGAGTCCTTCCTTAAAGTTCACAGTTCTTGGTAAACAGTTGTTCTTATACATAAAACAGATAATTGGACACTAGTAACTTTGCCGAAACGGAGAATGTTTCAAAATGGGGAAACTAGACTGATGTGGAGCTAACCTAATGTAGCAGCAGTGATTGTTTTTTTATTTTTTTATTTTTTTGTGGTGTCGAGGAGAGGTCAGAGGAGAATTGGAGCAGCCTGTGCATACACATTTTGTTTCTTCTTATGTCTTGGCACAGAAAAGCATTATCGACGGATCACAATCCTCAAAGCCTTAAAAATGTCTACATGTTGTATTTTTATCTTAACCCGGCTTTTGTAACTTTTAGGACAGTGCTTTACTAACAATTCTGCAACACTACATCAAAGGCAGTTTTTTTTTTTCTTTCAGGGAAGGGCGGGACCAACACACACTTTGTTTCTCAAAGTTTTTCCTGGTGGTACTCTGTTTAAAGTTCCACTTTTCTCCTGTGTTTAGTACTACCTCCATCTCTCACTGCCTTAACAGATATCCTTCAATATCCCTCCCCCTTTCCTTTTCTCTCAGTCTGGATCTGCCATTAGTTTTTTTTTTCTCTTGAATGTTTTCACGCATTTTATTTTATTTTTTAATCCGGCACTATTTGCGCAAAGATTCATTTGATTGTTGCACATTAGAAAAAAAGCGCGATGATTGTATGCTGCTCTCTGCTATATGACGAAGCTATTACAAAGTATTTTTTCCTATTTGAAAAATAGAGAAATATTTTTGCTAAATGTAAACACAGCTTTCAACTGCATAACATTCTGGGGAAAAAAACAGAGGAGTATTTTTAAATGTTTTTTTTTTTTTTTTTTTTTTGATTTGTTCAAATGTGTAGCACAAATTAAAATTCCTCATTGACAAATCCAGTTGTGTATTTTTCATTTGACAACACAAAAAATATATTCAACAGATTTTATTGTGAAGTACCATAATTTTTCAAAAAACAAGACATGCACCTGAAAGCGTAATTTCCATATGAACCAATACACGACTCGATACTGCAAAGTAATAAATCCATCTGAAAATTGAGAAAAATATATGTAGGCCTGAAAGCGCAACATGTCACCGGCAGATTAATATAGTCCGAGACACTACGGAATGAACAAACATGTCAGAAAATTATTGTATTAATTTATCCTTTGCCTGATGATCAAAAAGTCATTTTACTGCAAAAATGTAATTTGGCTTAGACGGATACATTTTCAGAACAAAAATAATGGAAAATGTGAGCTGCATTCCTTGGTTTTGCTGCTGCTTTAAAGGGATAGTTCAGTATTTTGTAAATGTGGTTCTATTATAATATTTCCGCAATATCTGCAACTAAGAAATGGCCCTTATTTTTAATCAGACACAAGCCACATTGAGGAGCTTGTGCAAATGAATATCCAGTTCTTTTATAAATGACAGTTTATCTCAGAAAAACCTTTTTTAAATACTAAACTATCCCTTTAACACAAAACCGGTAATATCCCTCCTAATCATTTCCATCATTAAAGCCAAATTACATTTCAGTCAAAAATGTGAATTCACAGCCTGTTTGGAGGCCTATTTAATGATGAACTCAATACGTTTGTGTTCATGTTTGTCTCTGGGGAGAACGAAGGAGCTGAGGTCAGAGGAAAAAGGCCTGGAAGAAACTTGACTAAGCACTGCTTTGTTTCATCGCAGTGACCTAGGTTTGGGTCGAGACATTGCTTCCATCAGTTTAGAAAAAAAAAATCCTTTCAACCAATTAGTCACCGAGTGAATATGTACAATCTATTTACACTTCATAAGTACACACAAACAGCATATTTTTACAGCAGAAGTATGTTTTACACAGAAAGGAAAATTAAATTCAAATAAAAATGTGAGTTATTGGTAAACTTCTGTTGCATTAAAAGTAAACATAGCCTGGATTCATCGACATTCTTGTTGCTGGAAAAAGTCTTTCATCCACATCCGCATTCATCCACAGAGCGTTACATATGGAGTCATCCAAGGGCCTTTGGGAAAAAATATCACCATTTCAAACACAATAGTATATAAGCCATTTAAAAGACATTTAATTGTTATAGTGCTATTCAAATGTGTCATTTTGTCATAGTCTCGGGTTTTGATGTTTCTTTATTATGGCCCTCCTGTGACTCCATATTTGTAGTGCTTTTTGAAAACAGTAAAAATATGTATCTAAACATTCCACTATGATATATGTCCAGAGACAAGTCATGTACAATGGGTTTTGTCCGTCAATCGCACCTCCAAACAAAAGTAAATAAAAAGAGGCTTGTCCAGTGTGTGCTCAGAGTGCAGACATTGCTGTGCTTTCAACCTCTTCAAACTCCAGCCCACAGACAAATAATTACTGATACAGTGAGGAACAGCGTGAAACAGTCATCGAAAATGAAGCAGTTTTCACTCCACCATTTGACAGATGATGTCAGCTTGTACAGAAGTGTTGAGCAGTAGTGTAAGAAGCAACTGTGTGTATTTTCTCATTAGCTGAGCTGCAGCCTCACAAATTGGGGGTGCATCTGTCCATTAAAAATATCCTGTTTATGGTGAATACTGAGTGGCCGGCATCTTTCAGAGACTTTCTTGAACGTTGCAGACAGTGTGTGGAGACCATCGAGCGCTTGTCTTTGTCCTTCAGGATTGTGAACATCAGTGTTGTCTACCCTGTGTGTCCCGTGGAGGGTGTGTGCTGTCAGCAGGAGGAAGCGCTGATCTTCTCTGAAACCTCTGGGTCCGACTTGGCCACGAGGAATCGTAGACGACCTCCTCCCAGACGGATCAGGTCCACAGCGCTGCAGGCAAACGGGAAGGAAGATAAAGAGTAGTGTCACTTTTTCACTAAAGGCCACAATATAAACACAACATAGAGCAGGTAACAGGAAGTGTGCTGTTGGCAAAATTAAAAAAATGTTCCTTGCTGTAACAAAATGTTAACATAGTACTTCTATTCCTCATTAAATTCGATTGGTTGAATGTTTTTAAGGTAAATTATATATATATATATATATATATATATATATATATATATATATATACACACAATGTGACTAACCAGAAATAATCCAGGTTTTTAGTATATTTTTCTATTGCTAAGTGGCAAACAAGTTACCAGTAGGTGCAGTAGATTCTCAGAAAACAAGACGCTCTTAAGGCTGTACAATTGGGCAAATTAGTAAAAAAAAAAATAGCAGTGTGGCATTCAATCACTGAGGTCATCAATTTTGTGAAAAAACAGGTGTGAATCAGGTGGCCCCTATTTAAGGATGAAGCCACCAGCACTTGTTGAACATGCATTTGAAAGCCTGAGGAAAATGGGTCATTTAAGACATTGTTCAGAAGAAACCTATAAAGAGGTGCAAAAAATTATAGGCTGTTCAGCTAAAATGATCTCTCTGCCTTAAAATGGAGAGCAGAACCAGAAAGACGTGGAAGAAGGCTCAGCCAATGATCAGCTCCAGGATGATCAAAGACAGTCTGGAGTTACCTGTAAGTACTGTGACAGTTAGAAGACGTCTGTGTGAAGCTAATCTATTTTCAAAAATCCCCCGAAAAGTCCCTCTGTTTTAAAAACAAGGCATGTGCAGAAGAGGTTACAATTTGCCAAAGAACGCATCAACTGGCCTAAAGAGAAATGGCGGAACATTTTGTGGACTTAATCCAATCAAGAAGCTGTTTCTGAAGCAAAATCAAGAAATGTAAATAAATTGTGGAATGGAGAGGTGCCACAGGTTGGTGCCACACAGATGTGAAGCAGTTTTAAAAAACTGTGGTCATACAACTAAATATTAGTTTAGTGATTCACAGGATTGCTAAATCCTAGAAACAAAAACGTTTGTACAAAATAGTTTTGAGTTTGTACAGACAATGGCTGACACTGCTATTTTTTTTAACACACCCCTTTCAACTAATTGTCCAATTGCACAGCTTTAAGAGCGTGCATATTATGAATGCTGGGTCTTGTTTATTTTCTGAGAATCTACTGCACCTACTGGTAACTTGTTTGCCATTTAGCAATAAAAAAATATACTAAAAACCTGGATTATTCTGGTTAGTCACATTGTACTGCTACTATTTTGAACAATACTGTATGTGCTCCAGCTTGAACTTCCACCTTGTGGTGAAGGGTTCAAGTGACTGTCTTGTTTGGGACTAGATCTGTGTGTGTGTATAAAAGGTCAGTGAGTTCATTCAGTGCTGCACGGATGTTTCTGTATTCTGAGTCATGGGAAAAGCAAAAGAATTGTCACTGGTAGCTGCATCTCAAATGATGCTCGGTTGGATTTAGCCCCGAAGAAGCGATGTGGATATAAAAAGATAACCAAAGAATTGAGAATGCCAATCAGCAGTGTTCAAAATGAGGGATTCTGTTGAAACCAAACCAAGGTCAGGTAGACCAACAAAGATTTCAGCCACAACTGCCAGGATAATTGTTTGGGATGCAAAAAAAAATAAAAACACACACATCAGCTGAAATACAAGACTCTCTGAAAAAAAGGTGGTGTGGCTGTTTCAAGATGCACAATAACAAAGTCATTTGGAGTGATGTAGTGTGATATAGGTATGTGTTTGGGTAAAATTAACATTTTTGTTTTATTCTATAAACTACTGACAACATTTTTCCCTAATTCCAAATAAAAATATTGTAATTTAGAGCATTTATTTGCAAGAGGAAAGTGATGACCACAGAAGTGTTTTTTTTATACTTTTCCTTATTAAATAAGAGTTGGTTCAGGTGATCACCTCCTTCAGTAGAATGAGCTGTGCCTGTGTTGGGAGTCAACAGACATTGGAATGGAATGGCTTCTATACTTGTAGAGCTGCTGATTGCTAGAAAAAATTGCCGTGGTCTCTTAATTTTTTTCCAGAGCTGTATATGTATATGAGTTAAGAAATGCAATGTTTTTGTCTAAAACCTTTTATAGTATTATTTTAACTATTAGCACAAGTTTGAGTAGAGCTCAGCCACTCCTTTAAATGACTTTTTAAAGTACTTCGGTACTTCCTGTATTGTAGAGGGTAGACTATTCCACTGAATACTGCCCTTGTAGGACAGGACATTTTGACTAAAGGCAGTTTTCCTCACAATCAGCCCTGGTTTTGGCCCGAGATGTGTTCCGAGATGCCAGGGCGGATCTGTATGTGATGTGATCGTTAAGCGCAGGTGGACCCAACCCATAAAGACTTTAAAAGGTCAGACAGGCATTTTTTTAGTTAATAAAGTTTTCAAAGCTCAGTAGATTATACTTTTGAAGAATATTACAATGATGATACGTATATGTTTGTATATTTATATGTTTTTTTTGTCTAGAATTTTAAGTGCTTTTTTATATAATGACTATTATGTTAGTTATACAGTAGCCTACATGGGAGAAGATCATGCAGTGCAAAAACATCATGACAACTTCATCAGTCAGTGAAGTTTGAAATGTTGAATTTAATTATCAGAGACACTATTTTTACATGATTTCGAAAGGTAAGGTTTATTAAATAAATATTAATAACTTGATGATTACTGAAGAAATCAGCCTGGCATATCAGGATTTCACGCTACGAATGAGTCAAGTTTAATGTTTGTTTCTTTTATTTTTTAACTTTTAACAAAGGCTTGACGCAGCATCAGCCCAAGTAGACACAGGACTACACAGTACAGTCCCTCTTGTGCTGTAAACTCAGACAAGGTGAGAACTCCTGCTGTGAAGGCACTGAGAGAAGCCAGCTAAGCATCTGTTTCAAAAGCATCCTGGCTTCATCCTGGGGAGGTTTCTGGGCATGTCCTGCTGGGAGGAGGCCCCTGGGCAGACCAGGACATGCTTAGAGGGATTATGTCTGTTGGCTGGCCTGGGAATGCCTTGTAGTGTATTGAGACCTGAAGTGTCTTTGTGGGCCCTTGTGCTTAGACCCTCACCCAGTGCCAGATAAGATTGATCAACTGGCTTTAGGGGTTCATTTTGCATAGGGCCAGTAAACTGTCATTAGAACTACTGTAAGTGTTCAGTGTAAGTCACACGTGTACCTCTGGTAATCTGCTCCGATCAGGCTGGTCCCGTTCACTGCCAGGATGCGGTCTCCTATTCTCAGGCGTCCATCAGAAGCAGCGGGGCCGTCAGGGATCAGAGTGCGGATGTAGATGCCCGGGGCGTTCAGAGGAGTGTGCTGCAGAAAAAACGAGGTGAGACCAAACCGTCTGTGAGTGAATGGCCCTTGGAACATTTGTCTTCTACAGGTGTTAAAGCAAAGAATATTCAATATTTCAAATGTAAAAAATAATGGGCTTGAGGAGTCTACTCACCAGGCCGTCTATGAGTCCCATGCCCAGTCCATAGGGTCCTTTGTCCAGTTCCACTACAAACACCACACACAAGTCGTCAGGAAGGGGAGAGGCGCCAGAGGAAGAAGACACGGGGAAAGGGAAGTCACAGCCACTAACACAGCCTGCAGAAGGACACACACACATCACACGGCACAGAAACACACGCAGGCTGTGGCTACGGGTCGGAAAACACACAGGGACATACAACAGATGCATGCACAGATGGTCTAAAGTGTGATTCTCAGGAGAGCCTGTAGGTGTCGCACTCAATACACCACATAGAGGCGACCTGTTCACAGGTCACTACAGGCTGGATCTACAGTGCTTAACTTATCCTGGCAATAGTGTTAATACTAAGTTGTTGTTATAACAGGTAAGAATTTACATATATACACACTCAAACACACTATTATTAGCTTTTTTACTGAACCAAACTTTTTCTGAAATGTTAAATGGTGTGCATTTATATAGTGCTTTTTTGTTCCCACTCTGGGCACCCAAAGCACTTTACGTCATGCTTCCATTCACTTCATTCACACACATTCATTCACCTGAGCTGTGACACTGGAGGTAAGGTGGGTTAAGTGTCTTGCCCAATGAACCGGGGAGAGCGGGAATCAAACCACCAACCTTCCAGTTAAAGGACAACATGCTCTACCTCCTAGTCAGTTGTCAGAATTATCTTGTTAAATGTGGAATTTGTTTTGCGTCTATTGTTTTTTAGGTTCATTAAGTCAATTTAAAGCAGTGTTTCCCAAACTTACGGGGACCCATATTATGAAATGACAAATTAGTCCTGACCCAAATTTTTTATGTCATAAACTTTATGATGCTTTTTTCTCTATTTTAAACTACTTTCAAAAGCAGCTAATTTAATTAAATACCCAGTAACTATCACAGTCATACTTGCAGTTTTTTTTTTTTTATTATTAAAAGAGAAATTCTATGGTGACCCACCTTTGGGTCCCTGTTTGGGAAACAGTGATTTAAAGGATATACAGTATGTGATTAATTTAAATTTAAATTTTTAATTGGTTCAAGTTGCATTTTTTATTTTATTTTTTTAAAGGACAGAATGATAGAAACACACACAATAGCACACAAATGTAGCTATTTTTTGAATATTATTTTGAATGTACATTAAGCAACACTATTCAGGCTGTATAATCACTAGACGAGTTTAAAAACCTTTTATACATATCAAATAAATATCCTAGTATATAATTACTATATAATATTAGTAATAATATCTAGTAATGTAAACAGGATATTATGATTTAATGTAAATGTGTTGATGAAACATGTTTTGGCTTAAATATATGTTCTCTGTATGGAGTATGAACTTTTTCTGTAAGAAAAAAAAGTTAATTTTTTATTTTATCCCATGATTTAAATTTTTGGAGGTTATAACTTATGTCTGGGAGTGCCAAGAAACATTCATTCTGATCAATTTTTATTTTCTGTCTATAAATAAATTGCTCCACCTGGGTCACTGGGACACAAAAATGTTTTTGATGCTTGCCATGGAAATTTCAAGGGGTTTTCAACACCAGGGAATGAAAACAATACAAGACAGAAATCAATGATTGAAAAATGTTTTGAACATTGGTACAGGTGGTACTATTATGGAAAAAAGGAAATCATTAAAAAAAAAGATTTTCAGGCTACATATTTTGGGGTTAAACGATGCATAGTGTTGCTTTAATTAGTTTATTGTCACATGTTTCAGGGACAGTGTGCTGTCCTGCTCAGTCCCTGTAACAGCAGCAGCCTACCTTCCAGTCCGTTGGTGATGATCCCGTTGGCCTTCTTACACTCGGCCACAGTCCTGCCACTGCAGCCATTCGCCTGCAGACTGTGACCTTTGCCTGGCCCCGGGCCCCCTCCTCCTCCTCCGCCTCCCCCTCCCCCCTCGGGGTACAGGGGCGTGTTGGGGGGTGTTAAGAGGCAGGACAGGTCTGCCGCTTTGGGATGGTGCGTGTTGCCGTTCCTCCGGAGGCTGTGTATGTGGTTAGACAGTCGCTCTCGTCCCCTATCCTCTGCTGTCTCACCGATGCCCTCGTCCCCGTGACCCCCCGAACGAGGACTGCTCTGGGCCAGGGGTAACAGCTCCCTCTGTCAAGCATATCCAGAGTTGATATTAGTAATTGTATATGTGAGTATGTGTACATGAGGGTGCAGTAACACTAGGGATTAGGGTCTAGTCAGCCGTTCCCACTAATTAGACAGCCTAAGGACTAATCAGATTAACCATGATTTAACCATGTCTAGGGTTGTGTGTGCGCAGCTTGGCTGGAGTAGAGTGTTTTTGTCTTTCATTTATGGGATTATGGGGAACTCCTCTACAAGCGCAGCTGCTCAGGCACATGCTCAGGATTATACTGTGAGGTGTATGTATTCTGCAGTATTTCGGTGTTGGTGTGTGTAAACTCTTCCTGACCTGGACGTCGGGCCAGTCGGCGGTGTTGGTGCCATTGGAGTGGGTGTGCACACCGGGGGCGCTGCTGTGCGTCTGCGTTTTAGTGCGTAGCCCCCACAGGTAGTGCCGTATGTAGAGCAGCTGCCGGTAGATGCTGTCCTCCACACAGTCGCTGTCTAGGTCCACTTTGAAGCCGGAGCTGGGCAGCACGATGGGGGGGTGGTTCTCAAAGCTCTCCAGGAGATCCACTGGAGAAACAACACATCAACAAAATGTATTTCAAGTCACATGCTGCTTTTACTTATTTTTTTCTCTTTACATCCAAACATATCATAAAGTAGTCAGCAGATAATAAAGTGAAGCTTGAAGACAGTTCAGCTAGGTTAAAAGGATAAGTCATCCTTGTTTAGCTAAAAAAAGATCTGCGTTATGACATCGTGGCGCATGTTTGGTGCACACTGGGGTTCATGGCAGCGTACCTGTCCTGTAGATATAGGCCTCATCCTCACTGCTGGGCTGCCACAGCGGGACAGGGCCTAACTCTGCCGTGAGCTGGTACTGGGTCAGAATCCTGTGCAGCTGGACCGGCTTCAGAGCGGGATGCTCACTGGACAGGGCTCTCCAACTGAGCTGCACAGAGAAAAACACAAGAGGGTCTTCTTAAATCAAACAATACTAAAGCCTAAAGGAGTTGAAACGTCCAGAATGAAATACTAAAACGTTTAAGAGTGAGGTTTGTAGTTTCTGTCATTATCTGGTTGTAAACAACGGACCCTGGCGCCCTTTCTCTAACTGTGGATTGATGAACATCCAGACTTTTGGAGATGGTTTTGTAACCTTTCCCGGCTTTATACAAAAGTCTTCAGAGAGCTCTTTTGAGCGAGCCATGGTGCACATCAGACAATGCTTCTCATGAAGACACAAATCTTACCAGGTGTGTGTTTTATGATGAGCAGGGCAGCTTTAAGCCACTCCTCAGTGATTGGACACACCCCTGACTTAAATTGTTTGTTAAAAAATGGTATTAATTGTTCTCAAAGTCTCCTTGGGCAGAAGGTTCAGTTACTTATTCCTCCCCCTTCTGTCATTGTTTGCATGTTATCCTCATTAAAAATATGAAAACCTGTAAATGTTTGGGGGGGTTTAGTTAGAGCAGACACTGTTTTTGTATTTGTGTCATTTTGATAAAGATCAGATCACATTTTTGCAGAAATGTGAGAAATTCCAAAGGCTTCAGATACTTTTTCATGCCACTGTATCTTTTCTTCTTTTTCTTTTTTGACTAAAGACTTAGATTTCTTCCCCTAATGTTTTCTGATTTTCACTGTCTTCATAATTCTACAAGAAATTTAAATAGCTTATTTGACACAGACTTGTTTTAGTCGCGCGCTCGTTAAGCTTGTTAAGTCCGTGCGGAGCCGACTCGGCCCAGTACTGGTCTGTGCAGCAGGAGAAACAGACAGTGAGTGAGTGAATGCCTTTTACTAAAGTGGATTTAAGTCACTATTTCCATTGTGCAAAGTTTGAAGTTGTGCTGATATTGTGCACATCCACCTCCTGAACTGACTCTGTGACAGTTACAGGAGGAAGGTGTGTGTTTCGCCTCCAGGCCATCCTGAGCACTGTGGAGTCCCCAGTACGGCGTTAGTTTTAAGTCCTGGCTGGCGGGCCGAATGAAAAGCTGTGGGGGGCTGGATGTGGCCCCTGGGCCGCCAGTTGATGATCACTGCTTTAATACTTTGTTGTACCATCTACAAACACTCCCTTTACACTTTGTACTGTACCTGTGTTAGCTGTTGAGGAGCTGTGGCCAATACAGACACAGCGCTGTTTAGTTTGGTGAAGAACTTGTCGGCCAGATGCCCCAGTCCAGATTTACTGGCCCACTCCATGACCATCCGCAGACAGGCCTGGATCTGCAGCACCTTGGAGCGTTGGAACCAGCCCCGGGACGGCCCTACAGTCACACAGACACACACACAAGGCTTTTGGGATTTCATTGCTATTACTGCGGTGCATTTGTCTGATTGTGTGAGCTGTAATGAAAGAGATGTAACCAGATGCAGCATGCGCATATCTGTGTGCATTGTATGGCCATTGACATCAATCTTTAATTAAGTTGATATTGAACTTTCAGAAAATATATCGACAGTGAACCAGCCGGAATACAGATGAAGTGCTGCAGTGGGGCTCAGAGGTACGGTTTACATGTGTGTTTTTTCTTTGCAGTTTCAACACACAGTTGTCCACATAATCAAATTTATACCATTACAATTACTTGATTTATACGTGTTACGTTGTTACTATTATACTATTGTATAAAAGTAACAATACTATTGTTGTCATAGGCTGAAAAAAATACAGTTTGACTTTTCTGTCACTAATGTAAGACCAGAGCTTACTGAAACAGCAACATGTCAGTGCACAGCTCTGCCAAACCAGGAAATGAACAAGAGTCTGTTTCTGTAGCCCTGTTTAAAAAACACACTAAAAACACACACGGTGAAAGCATATTTCAAATATTCAAATTGCTTTGAAATGCTGAATAAAGTTAACTTTGTGCTTTGAAAGTAAGACTTAAGTAGGGAATTCTGCATAAGAATGATGGCCCATTGCTCTAACATCATGACAGCATCCACTAGCTGCTTTATTCAAAATATCAGACACTTCTTAAGGGGTTACCCTTAACCAGGGTGTCTTAACTCCTTATATCAGCTACTTTACACAACGCCTTTAACTGCATGGGCAGTACATTTAAAAGTTGTACTGAATCAGCTGTTTTTTACTTTGTGTTTAAACATTTATTCATTAAGTCATTAAGGTCTGAGTATCAAGAGTCTGGTCTTGTGGAACTGAATGGGACTAGGTTAAAAAAACACATATGTCAGCTAGTCCTGAACCATTCCATGCAGTGCTTTATGAACCGATAAAAAGATTTAAAATCACTGTGAGAAACAACTGGCAGCTAGTAAAAAGACTTTAATGAGTGCAACATAAGCCCTTCTTTGGGTTTGAGTGATTCATAAAAGAAGAGCCTTCTCAAGAGAGTCTCAAGGTGATATGCAGTCGGGCTGCACAATATGCGATAACTATCTTAAATATTGCGACAACTAGATGAGTGGTGTTATTTGAATGCTTTTTGACAAAGTAATTTTTTTAATTTAATTTTTTATGTAGTAAAAAAATACAAGGCTCTGGACTAACCTCCGCTCGTTAAAACAGGAGCTTAATCTAAACCAGGACTAAACAGATACAAAATAGGACTAAATGTAGGACTAAACCAGGCCTTTTTTTTTTTTTTTTTGCAGCACCACTGTTTGATTAAATGCTCTTTTTGGACGATAATTTTAAGGCAAACATTTGTAAATGTCATCACATAAGGTTACAAGTCATGCTTTGAAATACAGATAACTTGGCAATATATTGTGAGCCCTGTTACTGTTGTTGCTGCTTTTTAAAGATGGTCTTTATTTCAGAGCATTCTTGCTTTGTAATGGCACATCTGAACAGCTAGACTCCAGACTCAATGTACTTTCTACACTGCTTGTCCATTTGACCTAAAAGAGGTACAATATTCTTGTAACGATTTGTAGTAGAACAGATGTTCAGATGTAAACATTAACTAACAAACAGTAGCATCATTAGCTACGTAAGCCATCATTCTATGCTGTGTTAGCTTCATCGCTTCATTGCGCGAAGCAATTCATCTGTCTTGTCAAGAAAAAGATTTTCCTTTCCTCTGCTCTCACATCTTCTATGCCTTGTCCTCTGTAGCTCTCTGGACACATAAGGAGCAAGATATACATTATGATATTACCTGACAATCGACCAGTTGATGTGTGGAGGAGAATCAGGATATTCTCTTTCCTAATAATTGATATAAAATACATAAGTGATATAAATTTTGTTCAAAAACTTGGCACCGTTGTGCAGTAAGCCTGTATTTCTTTTTTTGTATGTTGATTTTGTACACACATTTTTATATACAGTTGTGCTCATACATACCCTGGCAGAATTTGTGATTGTTTGGCCATTTTTTAAAGAATATGAATAATAACACAAATACCTTTTTTTTACTCATAGTTAGTGGTTTAGCAAAGCCATTTATTGTAAAACAACTGTGTTTACTAAAGACTTTATTAAGAATGCCAATCAGCAATGTTTAAACACTAATTAAAAAGTGGAAAATTAAAAGGTCAGGTAGACCAACATAATTTTCAACCACAACTGCCAGAAAAATTGTTTGGGATGCAAGGAGGCACTTAAAGCAAAATGGGCTGCATGGTCGAGTCGCCAGAAGAAAGCCATTCCTACGCAAATGCCACACAACATCTCGCTTACAATACACCAAACAGCACAGAGACAACAAGCCTCAAAACATCTGGAACACAGTCATTTGGAGTGATGAGACCAAAATTAAAGCTGCGCATGGGATGTACTTGGAAGTTCCAACATGACAACGATCCAAAGCACAAGGCCAAGTCATTGGCTACAGCAGCATAAAGTAAAGGTTCTGGACTGGTCATCTCAGTCTCCTGACCTCAATATCATTGAGCCACTCTAGAAAGATCTCAAACGTGCAGTTCATGCAAAACAACCCTTTAAGTGACGTTAAAGGTGGCAATACATGGTATTAAAAACTTAGGTATGTCATGATCAGGGTCATTTGGGTAGTTTCTGTTGTCAGTATGATTTAAAAAGAGTAACGCCTGGTGCAATGCCACAGTCAGCGTTTACCTGCTACAAACTCACTCTACTGTTACCATGGACACCCTGAGGAGGAGAATTATCAATAAGCCACAAACGAGCGACAGGGGTCAGACACACATTTACAGAGCAGGGACAGGGAGGTGGGGTGAGTTGGTCTGCACGGGGAAGCTTCAGCGTTAATGAACGGGGATTTCTCCTTCTCCCTTCCACGTGATCTCTCCTGTCTCCTCCGGCTAATAAAGACATATGGCACAAGCAATTGTGTGTTTGCAGATGTGTGTGTGTGTGTGTGTGTGTGTGTGTGTGTGTGTGTGTGTGTGTGTGTGTGTGTGTGTGTGTGTGTGTTTGTGTGCGCGGTTAAAAACACAAAGGAAAGGTTATAAGTGAGGGTAGTACATGTACAGTACCAATAGGTGTATTCTGCATTTAAATGAAGTAAAAACACTATTCAGGCCTTCAACCTTCACTCTGCCCTTTTCACCTTCAGCTCCCCCCCACCCCTTCCTGCCATCACTCAATTCCACTTCTTCATGTCTTTGTCTCACCCCCCGATGGCCAGATGGATGAAGGAATGCGAAGGAGGAGGAGGGGGGCCTTGGGAGAATACAGATTGGAGAAGGGCATTGAGGACAAATCTGGGTTAGTCTGTCTCAAAGTGCTGACAAGGGCACCAGGACAGCCTATTGCTTTTTTCTTCTTGACCACATACACAAACATCACGATACAAATCCAGGCAGGGGGAAGTCTAAAGGTACAGTGCGTGCTACTTACCCTTGTCCATTAGCTGGTTAAATAGTGACACATTAGAGAAGAAGAAGAGGTAGGCAAACATCTGAGCCTGAATCTCTGGGTGAACCTGGTAGCCCAGTAGTAGCTCCTGGGAACTCTGAAAGACCTGAACACAAAAAGCGAGCAGCTATGTTACAGCTTACTTACAGCTGAGTAATAAATATAATTTATTTGAATTTCAAAAAACCAATACCGGCACAATTAGATCTATTGTGAAAAATTTAATTTAGAATTGTTTACTTGAACTTGAACATTATTGATTTATGCAAGCAGAACGGTACAACACAACATGGTAGAAGCTCACATCTGAAACTGCAGCACTGAGGCTCACAGCCCTGTCAGTGGAGTGTCTTTGTGGGAATAAGGACTGGATCTCATCAGGGCTCTAAATGGGAGTAAACTAAAATTGACTTTACTATATTTCATTTGACTAAAATAATATTTTAGTGCTAACCGCTCTGCACGTGGCAGAGTGGTTAGCACTCCTCACAGCAAGAAGGTTATGAGTTTAAAACCCGGCCGACTCAAATATTCTCGACCGACTCCGGTCTTTCTGTGAGAAGTCTGCATGTCCTCCACGTGTTACCGTGGGTTCTCTCCGGGTACTCCGGCTTCCTCCCATCGTCCAAAGACATGCATGTAGGTTAATTGACAAATCTAAAGTGTCCCTAATGTGAGGGTGAATGGTTGTCTGTCACTGTCTGTCTCTAAATGTCAGTCCTGCAACTAACCGGCCATTGTCCAGGGCGTACCCTGCCTCAGGCTCAAAGCTGCTGGGCTAAGCTCCAGTCATTTTCACTTATAGTTAGTGGTTGGGTGATGCCATTTATTGTCAAAAAACTGTGTTTACTCATTTTAAATCATGATGACAACAGAAACTACCTAAATGACCCTGATTAAAAGTTTACATACATACTGTAATTTTGGCCTGATAAAATGCAAAAAAGTTTACACAAACAGGTTTGAATGGCTACTAAAGATAACCATTCTCACCAGTTATTTTTTTGCTTGTAATCAGTGTGTGTGTAAAAGGTCAGTGAGTTTCTGGGCTCCTGACAGACCCTTGCATCTTTCATTCAGTGCTGCACTGGACGTTTCTGTATTCTGAGTCATGGGGAAAGCAAAACATTTTTCAAAGGATCTGCAGGAAAAGGTAAATGAACTGTATAAAACAGGAAAGGGATATAAAATGAAATCCAAGGAATTGAGAATGTCAATCAGCAGCATTAAGAAGTGGAAAATGAGATTCTGTTGAAACCCAACCAAGGTCAGGTAGACCAACAAAAATTTCAGCCACAACTCCCAGGAAAATTGTTCCGGATGCAAAGAAAAACCCACAAATAACTTCAGCTGAAATACAGGACTCTATAAAAAAAGGTGGTATGGCTGGAGGCACTTGAAGAAAAATGTGCAGCATGGTCGAGTCGCCAGAAGAAAGCCATCACTACACAAATGCCACAAAGCATCCTGCTTACAATATGCCAAACATCACAAAGACAAGCCTCAAAACTTCTTGAAAAAAGTCATTTGGAGTGATGAGACCAAAATTTAACATTTTGTCCACAACCATAAACGTTACATTTGGAGAGGAGTCAACAAGGTCTATGATGAACACTACACCATTCCTACTGTGAAACATGGAGGGGATGAGTGAGCTACAAAGGCACAGGAAACGTGTTCAAAATTGGTGGCAAGATGAATGCAGCATGTTATTAGAAAGTACTGGAGGAAAGATTGGACTCATCAGCCCGGAAGCTGCACATGGGACAAACTTGGACGTTCCAACATGACAACAATCCAAAGCACAAGGCCAAGTCGACCTGTCATTGGCTACAGCAGCATAATGTGTAGGTTCTGGACTGGCCATCTCAGTCTCCTGACCTCAATATCATTGAGCCACTCTGGGGAGATCTCGAATGTGCAGTTTATGCAAGAGAGCCCAAGAATTTACAGGAACAGGAGTCTTTTTGCCAATAAGAATGGGCAGCTTTACCATCTGAGAAAATAAAGAGCCTCATCCACAATTACCACAAAAGACTTGAAGCTGTCATTGATGTTAAAGGTGGAAATACACAGTATTAAGAACTGGAGTATGTAAACTTTTTATCAGGGTCATTTGGGTAGTTCTGTTGTCATTATGATTTAAAAAGAATAAACACAGTTGTTTGACAATAAGTTGCTTCACCCAACCACTAACTATGAGTAAAAGAAAAGTGTTTGTGTTATCATTTATATTCTCTGAAAAATGAAATCACAAATTCTGCCATTCTATACAACTGTATACTGATTTTATGCCTCTACATCAACGTCAAAAGGAGTCAGACAAATTTATTAGTTAAGCCATTAAAACATGAAATATAAACGTAAAAGGTTTCATCTGTACTAAACATGGGCTTACCTGAAGGATCTTGCGGACAGGTTCGGGAAACCCGACCCCTCCTTTCCAGCAGGGCTCCGAGCCGTCCACCGGAAACGGGTTACAGTCTAACAAACCTGGTAGCACCACGTAAAGAGCCTGCAGACAATAATAAATAATGTTGAGTGCTCGACAATGACAGCACAACTTCTCATCAGGTCATGTAATAGTGTATTACAACTTAATCAGGCCCGGTGATGAAAAACATCCCCCTTATTCAAAGGATAACACTGATAACACTGAAAGAGAAAGTGTCAGCAGTCACCTCGAGTCTCTTTCTCTAAAATCTAAAAATCAGGTTAGAAATCTAGGGGTCATCATGGACTCAGACTTGAATTTCCACAGTCGCATTAAGTCAATTACATCATCTGCATTTTATCCCCTTAAAAGCATTTCCAGAGTCAAAGGGATAATGTCTCAACCAGACTATAGTGCTATAGTGCTATATAAATAAAATTGCCTTGCCTTGTTGGCAGACTGACAGATTACCTTGGTGATATAGTAGACACACTGCTGAAAGGTGTACATTATAACTTCTTCCAAGATGGTCATTGCCTCCTCATTTGCCGATATAGTTGCTGATAGTAACGACTCCTTTGACCCTGGACACAAATGACAGAGATACAGACGTACTTAGCACATCCACACTGACCTGTCGCAGCCATATTGTAATCAACAGCGTGTCAATGTGAGTAATGACCCTTCAGCCGAGGCCTTTCCTTACTTACAAAATGTATGTGTGTGTGTGTGTGTGTGTGTGTGTGCGCACCTTGCAGATTCTCTATAGTGTGTGTGTATGCTGGGGCTCGCTGCTGTATGAAGTAGAGGATCTCGATAGAGTTGGACATCCAGAAGAAAATGGTCTGCAGGTCTGGAACCAGGTCTGAGATGCTGAGCAGAGACAGAGAGGCCGGGTCCTGGCTGCACACAAAGACACACACAATGTAAAGGAGGAAGGTAGAGAGACATGCAGAAAAACTACAATATGGCTTGCAATATTACATTCTTGTCATGAAAAAAAGTGAATTAGAATGCATTTTATTTTCTTGCTTTTGAGGAAAACTGTTTAATAATAATAATAATAATTAAAGCCGCAAGCGGCGATAAAGGCCCTCGCCTCACTTGAGACCGCGGGGACACATGCACTCGGAGGATTGCATTTCGTGCCTTAAAGCGTAAACTTCACGGTAATGTCAAAAAACCGGGCCTGTGCTACTGCTGGGGCCTGCTACACCACCTTGTAATTTAGAGTTAAAGGCCTCCACAATCCCTGGTTTTCTTGGGAGCTGTCTGAACCTTTGAAAATAATAGATTATGCTTGGGCTAAGGCGAGAAAAACAAAGTACTGGCTGGAGATTTGAGATGACTCAGGAATCGCTGCACCCCCTGTTTAAAAAGGCAAATGTAAATATAACTTGTCTAAAAGTACATGGTTACAAGTTCCAAAGGATTCTGAGGAGTTTTCTAAGACTCTAGTCTTGGCTCTGGAGGGGCCTCCTCTAAAGGAAGGATCCTGGCAATTGGGAAATGGCATTTATTTCCCAAAGAAATGGCTGCCTCTTCACAGACTCATTACGACCACAGCCACAAATGTATCAAAAAACAAATTGATAACTTTTTTGGCACACGTGTCAAGATGATACTCACCAAATTTGGAGCTGTTTAGATGAAAAGCCTTTAGACACAAGGGGTGCAATTTAGGTGGTCACGCATACACCCAACATAGTAGATTTCCTGTTGAGTTTACGATATGGCTGTAATACATTTTTCTGTTCGCCCTGAGGTGTCCTATGGATGTACCAAGTTTAATTTTTCTACGTTGGAAAAAAGTTACTTTCACTTTCCATAGGCCCAATGTATTTTGACTTTTGTAGGGATCGCCACTGAGTCATTTTTCATATTTTTTTCGACTTCAAATACATAAATTTTTCGCCGAGCTTGAAGTCTGGGACCAATAAAAATGACTTTTAGTTGCACGTTTACTGGGTCAAATTGAGGATCATTTTGCAGAAAAATTATAATAAAAAAATATACCAAATTATAATAAAATAAAATATAACTCGAGCAAAAAGTCTAGAAAAACGCTTGTCTATTTTACATACATGTGTTTAGCTCATTTTGCCCAAGTTTGGTGTCTGTGGAATGAAGCAGCTATTTTCTGAGTTCTTTTAAAAGAGGTGTATTTTAAGTCGGTTCACATTTTCAATTCAAAATGGCCGCCTTCCCGTGTGTGATAGGGTGTGGTCCCCATTGGCTTTTTGTTCATAAGCCCATACTGGATGTGTGTACCAAGTTTCATTTGCCTACGACAAACTAAAATTTTCACTTCCCATTGACTTTTTCCAAATATTTGGGACGTTGCTATGGCAACACATTTATAGATAGGGGTGGTTGTCATTGGCTTTTATGCTCGTCATGACATAAGAGATGTGTGTACCAAATTTTATGTCTCTATGACAAACTAAATTCTTGGGTCCCATTATAAGTTTGTAGGGGCGCTGGAGAGCCATTTCTAAAGATAACCCTTTTATTTACATATTTTTGTGTTCAGGTCATGAATGTGCACAAACGCCTTTTTGGGTCCAACTCGATCCGAGAAGCCGTTTGAGAGTTAAGAGACGTTTTATTTTCACAAAATGGCCACCTCGTTACAGGCTTGCCACACCCATACCCGATAAGATATCAACAACAAAGTCACAACTTTGGTTGGCACATGTGTCTAGATGATACTCACCAAATTTGGGGCCATTTAGATTAAAACACAATGATTTGCATCTTTCTGCGCAAGGGGTGCGAATTTAGTGGCCGCGCTTTCACCCCACATGGCGGACTTCCTGTTAAGTTTAGGTGTGACTGTCATTGACTTTTCTGTTTGCCCTGAGGTGTCCTATGGATATACCAAGTTTCATTTTTCTACGTTGGAAAAAGTTACTTTCACTTTCCATAGGCCCAATGTATTTTGACTTTGTAGGGTCGCCACTGAGTCATTTTTCGTATTTTTTTCGGGACTTCAAATACATAAATTTTTGCCAGGCTTGAAGTCTGGGACCAATAAAAATGACTTTTAGTTGTTCGTTTACTGGGTTAAATTGAGGATCATTTTACAGAAAAATTATAATAAAAAATATATACCGAATTATAATAAAAAAATATAACTCGAGCAAAAAGTCTAGAAAAACACTTGTCTCATTTACATACATGTGTTTAGCTCATTTTGCCCAAGTTTGGTGTCTGTGGAATGAAGCAGCTTTTTTCTGTGTACTTTTAAAAAGAGGTGTATTTTAAGTCGGTTCACATTTTCAATTCAAAATGGCCGCCTTCCTGTGTGTGATAGGGTGTGGTCCCCATTGGCTTTTTTGTTCATAAGCCCATGGTGGATGTGTGTACCAAGTTTTATTTGCCTACAACAAACTAAAAATTTCACTTCCCATTGACTTTTTCACATTTTTGGGACGCTATGGCAACACATTTATAGATAGGGGTGGTTGTCATTGGCTTTTATGCTCGCCATGACATAAGAGATGTGTGTACAAAATTTTATGTCTCTATGACAAACTAAATTCTTGGGTCCATTATAAGTTTGTAGGGGCGCTGGAGAGCCATTTCTAAAGATAACCCTTTTATTTACATATTTTTGTGTTCAGGTCATGAATGTGCACAAACGCCTTTTTGGGTCCAACTCGATCCGAGAAGGCGTTTGAGAGTTAAGAGCTTTTATTTTCACAAAAATGGCCACCTCGTTACAGGCTTGCCACACCCATACCCGATAAGATATCAACAACAAAGTCACAACTTTGGTTGGCACACGTGTCTAGATGATACTCACCAAATTTGGGGCCATTTAGATTAAAACACAATGATTTGCATCTTTCTGCGCAAGGTGCGATTTTAGTGGCCGCGCTTTCACCCCACATGGCGGACTTCCTGTTAAGTTTAGGGTGTGACTGTCATTGACTTTTCTGTTTGTTCCCTGAGGTGTCCTATGGATATACCAAGTTTCATTTTTCTACGTTGGAAAAAGTTACTTTCACTTTCCATAGGCCCAATGTATTTTGATTTTGTAGGGTCGCCACTGAGTCATTTTTCGTATTTTTTTCGGCGTCTTCAAATACATACCATTTTTGCCGAGCTTGAAGTCTGGGACCAATATAATGACTTTTTGTGCATGTTCACTGGGTCAAATTTAGGATCATTTGGTCACAATAAAGATAAAAAAAAAAAAAAAAAAAAAATCCGAGCAAAACAATAGGCCCTCCCGGCCATCACCGGCTCGGGCCTAATAATTAAAGCCAGCGGCGATAAAGGCCCTCGCCTCCCTTGAGACCGCTGGGACACATATATTCGGAGGATTGCATGTCGTGCTTTAAAGCAAATTTGGAGCTGTTTAGATGAAAACCCTTTAGCACAAAGTGGACGATTTAGGTGGTCATGTATTCCACCCAACATTTTCTGTTGAGAAGGATCCTGGCAATTGGGAAATGGCATTTATTTCCCAATAGTTGCCTCTTCACAGACTCATTACGACCACAGCCACAAATCTATCAAAACAAATTGATAACTTTTTTTGCACACGTGTCTAGATGATACTCACCAAATTTGGAGCTGTTTAGATGAAAAGCCTTTAGACACAAGGGGTGCAATTTAGGTGGTCACGCATAGTAGATTTCCTGTTGAGTTTACTGATATGGCTGTAATACATTTTTCTGTTTGCCCTGAGGTGTCCTATGGATGTACCAAGTTTCATTTTTCTACGTTGGAAAAAAGTTACTTTCACTTTCCATAGGCCCAATGTATTTTGACTTTTGTAGGGTCGCCACTGAGTCATTTTTCATATTTTTTTCGGCGACTTCAAATACATAAATTTTTCGCCGAGCTTGAAGTCTGGGACCAATAAAAATGACTTTTAGTTGCACGTTTACTGGGTCAAATTGAGGATCATTTTGCAGAAAAATTATAATAAAAAAAAATATACCAAATTATAATAAAATAAAATATAACTCGAGCAAAAAGTCTAGAAAAACGCTTGTCTATTTTACATACATGTGTTTAGCTCATTTTGCCCAAGTTTGGTGTCTGTGGAATGAAGCAGCTATTTTCTGAGTTCTTTTAAAAAAGAGGTGTATTTTAAGTCGGTTCACATTTTCAATTCAAAATGGCCGCCTTCCCGTGTGTGATAGGGTGTGGTCCCCATTGGCTTTTTGTTCATAAGCCCATGCTGGATGTGTGTACCAAGTTTCATTTGCCTACGACAAACTAAAATTTTCACTTCCCATTGACTTTTTCCAAATATTTGGGACGTTGCTATGGCAACACATTTATAGATAGGGGGTGGTTGTCATTGGCTTTTATGCTCGTCATGACATAAGAGATGTGTGTACCAAATTTTATGTCTCTATGACAAACTAAATTCTTGGGTCCCATTATAAGTTTGTAGGGGCGCTGGAGAGCCATTTCTAAAGATAACCCTTTTATTTACATATCTTTGTGTTCAGGTCATGAATGTGCACAAACGCCTTTTTGGGTCCAACTCGATCTGAGAAGGCGTTTGAGAGTTAAGAGACGTTTTATTTTCACAAAATGGCCACCTCGTTACAGGCTTGCCACACCCATACCCGATAAGATATCAACAACAAAGTCACAACTTTGGTTGGCACATGTGTCTAGATGATACTCACCAAATTTGGGGCCATTTAGATTAAAACACAATGATTTGCATCTTTCTGCGCAAGGGGTGCGAATTTAGTGGCCGCGCCTTTCACCCCACATGGCGGACTTCCTGTTAAGTTTAGGGTGTGACTGTCATTGACTTTTCTGTTTGCCCTGAGGTGTCCTATGGATATACCAAGTTTCATTTTTCTACGTTGGAAAAAAGTTACTTTCACTTTCCATAGGCCCAATGTATTTTGACTTTTCTAGGGGTCGCCACTGAGTCATTTTTGTATTTTTTTCGGGGACTTCAAATACATAAATTTTTCGCTGGGCTTGAAGTCTGGGACCAATAAAAATGACTTTTAGTTGTACGTTTCCTGGGTTAAATTGAGGATCATTTTGCAGAAAAATATGATAAAAAATATATACCGAATTATAATAAAAATATAACTCGAGCAAAAAGTCTAGAAAAACACTTGTCTCTTTTACATACATATGTTTAGCTCATTTTGCCCAAGTTTGGTGTCTGTGGAATGAAGCAGCTATTGTCTGTGTACTTTTAAAAAAGAGGTGTATTTTAAGTCGGTTCACCAAATTTTCAATTCAAAATGGCCGCCTTCCTGTGTGTGATAGGGTGTGGTCCCCATTGGCTTTTTTGTTCATAAGCCCATGGTGGATATGTGTACCAAGTTTCATTTGCCTACAACAAACTAAAAATTTTACTTCCCATTGACTTTTTTCACATTTTTTGGGACGTTGCTATGGCAACACATTTATAGATAGGGGGTGGTTGTCATTGGCTTTTATGCTTGTCATGACATAAGAGATGTGTGTACCAAATTTTATGTCTCTATGACAAACTAAATTCTTGGGTCCATTATAAGTTTGTAGGGGGCGCTGGAGAGCCATTTCTAAAGATAACCCTTTTATTTACATATTTTTTGTTCAGGTCATGAATGTGCACAAACGCCTTTTTGGGTCCAACTCGATCCGAGAAGGCGTTTGAGAGTTAAGAGACGTTTATTTTCACAAAATGGCCACCTCGTTACAGGCTTGCCACACCCATACCCGATAAGATATCAAAACAAAGTCAGAACTTTGGTTGGCACACGTGTCTAGATGATACTCACCAAATTTGGGGCCATTTAGATTAAAACACAATGATTTGCATCTTTCTGCGCAAGGTGCGATTTTAGTGGCGCGTTTCACCCCACATGGCGGACTTCCTGTTAAGTTTAGGTGTGACTGTCATTGACTTTTCTGTTTGCCCTGAGGTGTCCTATGGATATACCAAGTTTCATTTTTCTACGTTGGAAAAAGTTACTTTCACTTTCCATAGGCCCAATGTATTTTGATTTTGTAGGGGTCGCCACTGAGTCATTTTTCGTATTTTTTTTTCGGCGACTTCAAATACATCAATTTTTCGCCGAGCTGGGACCAATAAAATGACTTTTCGTGCATGTTCACTGGGTCAAATTTAGGATCATCGGGTCGGAAGAAAAAAAAAAAAAAAAAAAAAATCCGAGAAAACAATAGGCCCTCCCGGTCATCACCGGCTCGGGCCTAATAATACATTTTATTTATAACACGCCTTTCTGGACACTCAAGATCGCCTTACAACAATAGTAAAAACACAATAGCACATAATTAATGATGACAGGACAGTGCAGTTATGGTGGGAGTGAGTAGGTCAGTTTGAACAGATGTGTTTTGAGTTTGGATATGAAATGTGGCAGTGTGTCTGTGTTGCGGAGGTCAGAGGGGAGAGAGTTCCAAAGCTGGGGAGCAGAGCGACGGGCCGAGGGACTGAGAGCCGTAGAGAGGAGGAGGAGCGGAGGGAGTGGGCGGGGGTTGAGATGTGGAGGACCTCAGAGAGATATGGAGGTGCGAGGTTGTGTATGCCTTTAAATGTGAGGAGCATTATTTTATAATTGATGCGGTATGTGATGGGGAGCCAGTGGAGCTGTTGCAGCACGGGTGTGATGTGATTGGTGGAGGGGGTGCGTGTGATGTTGCGGGCGGCTGAGTTCTGGATCAGTTGAAGTTTATGGAGGGTTTTTTGAGGGAGACCAAACAGAAGGGAGTTGCAGTAATCCAGGCGGGAGGTGATGAGGCAGTAGAGAGAGGAGTGAGGGAGGGGCGGAGGCGGTGGATGTTGCGGAGGTGAAAGTAGGCAGAGCGGGTGATATTATTGATGTGGGAAGTAAAGGAGAGTGTGCTGTCGAGGATGACACCCAGACTCTTTACCTGAGGGGAGGGGGTAATGGTAGAGTTTTCAAAAGTAATGGAGAAGTTATTAATTTTGTTTAGGGTGTTTTTGGTGCCTATTAAGAGCAGTTCAGTTCAAAGCTGTCCATAATTTTGCGGAAATTTATAGTGCATGGGGTTTGGATTTGGATAGTGACAGATTAACACATGAGAGCAGTGAGTGATCAGAGAATGGGAGGTACTTTGCTTTACAGTCAGTAGGTGTGATGCCAGAGCAGCAGATGAGATCTAGAATATGTCCTTTTGTGTGTGTGGGAAAATTGACAAATTGCTGAATGCCAAAACTGTCCAAAAGGATGTAAAATCTTTAGTGAGTATTGAATATTGAAGTGTGGATAGATGTGTGAGGAGTGTTGTGAAGCCCGTAATAAAATCCTTGTTTGACTTTGACCGCCTCCTTGGCCAGTGACACGAGGCTGGGAGAGATAAACAAACGCCGGCGGAGTAGTGTCATTGAGAGGTGTAAAATCCTTCGGAAGCTGCCACGTCTTCGTTAGACAGAGAAAGTCCAATTTATGGTCTGTCAGGAGATCTTGGACGAGTTGGCCCTTATTCGTGAAGACCAAAGCTGACCGTGGTGGTGCTCTGACTGACAGCCGTAGCCGTCCTCGGGACACGGGCCAGCACACTGAGATCAGCGTGATGACTGGTGTTCTTCTGTGGGCGAGATGTGGACCAGAAAGACTTGATGGAGTTGGAGTTGTCATATTGTAAATTCCGACGTGAGGATGTCTGGTTGCTGGAGCAGAGCTGGCGTTGGTGGATTATCTTCCGCTTATCCGGGGGCCGGGTTGTGGGGGCAGCAGTTTAAGCATGGATGCCCAGACTTCCCTCTCCCTAGACACTTTCTCCAGCTCTTCCGGGGGAATACCGAGGCATTCCCAGGCCAGCCGAGAGACAGAGTTGCTCCAGTGTGTCCCAGGTCTTCCCTGAGGCCTACCCCCGATGGGACGCGCCCGGAACACCTCTCCAGTAAGACATTCAGGAGGCATACGGAACAGAGCCCAAGCCACCTCAGCTGGTTCCTCTTGAGGTGGAGGAGCACCGGCTCTACTCTGAGCTCCTCCCGAGAGACAGAGCTCCTCACCCTATATCTAAGGGGCGCCCAGCCACCCTGCAGAGGAAACTCATTTCGGCCTCCTGTATCCGGGATCTTATCCTTTCGGTCTTGCTAATGACGTTGATTGACAGGTAAATCAAGAGCTTCGCCTTACAGCTCTGTTCCTTCTTCACCAAAACAGACCGCTACATCGACTGCATCACTGCAGAAGCTGCCCCAATCCGTCTGTCAATCTTCCACATCATCCTTCCCTCACTCGTGAACAAGACCCTAAGATACTTGAACTCCTCCACTTGAGGCAGGAGCTTTACACCAACCTGGCTGTGCCTATAAACTGGCCCCTGGCTGCGCCTATAAACAGGACTGTGACAAAGAGCATCCCTCCCGGAGTCCAACATGCACCGGGAACAGGTCTGACTTACTGTACTGCAAACCAAGCTCCTGCTCTGTTTGTACAGGGACTGGACAGCCTTTAGCAAAGGGTCCCGTATCCTGTACACCTGGAGCACCCCTCACAGTCGAAAGCCTTTTCTAAATCCACAAAATTGTGCCTTGCCACCGAGGAGCTTCTTAACTACCTCACTGACTTCAGCTTGGGTGATGGACGAGTCCACCTCCAAGACCTTGGCCTCTGCTTCCTCAGTGGAAGACGTGACGGTGGGTTTTGAGGAGATCCTCAAAGTATTCCTTCCACCATCCGACAATCTCCCCAGTTGAAGTAAGCAGATTTCTACCTCCACTGTTAACGGTGTTAGCAGGGCACTGTTTCCCCCTCCTGAGGCACCGGACGGATTTCCATAATCTCTTCAAGGCCAACTGATAGTCTTTCGCCATGGCCTCACCGAACTCCTCCCAGAACCGAGTTTTTGCCGCCACAACCACCCGGGCTACAGTCCGCTTGGTCTGCCGGTACCCGTCAGCTGCCTCTGGAGTCCCACAAGCCCGCCAGGCTTGATAGGACTCATAAAATGTTTAGTTTAGATGGTTTAGTTTTCTTACTGTTATTTAAAACAGAGTATTACAATCCAAAGTGGTGTGCATTTGTTGTACCACATTACTGCAGCCTACTACTTAGGTTGCAGTAGTCTACACTGTGGAACACAAGAGGTTCTGTGAAACTTAAGGACACTTGAAGAGGGAACACTCAGTATAGTCAAATATGGCCTACATGTGGGTATTTGTGGATGGAGGCAATATGAGCATAGTCTTTTTCTGTTTTAATGGAACTGTGTCCCATGGTGAACACAGTTTGAGCTATTAATAATTTTACAACTTTGTCAAATATTATAACAGTTTAATTGATGAGTAAAATCCCTGCATCAATACAGTATGTGTTAAGAGTCAGAAGAGACGTTAATAGAGTCAAAACATGGGAACATATTCTGCTACTGACCAGGTTAACCGGAAATGTACATTTGTAGAACAGCACCCTATTTCACCTAATATATTACAATGCAAATCATTAATTCCCAGCACATAAAAGCATATAAATTATAGTTATAGTTTGACAGTCCAATATTTATGTTTATGAGCTTGAATAGAACTATTTGGTTAGTAATCATAGCAACAAGAATGAATTCCTGATATTGTTTCCTACTTTATCGACTGTTTAATCATTGAAAAACCTTTAACCAGACATTTCTTTGCAATATGCAAACACATCTTGTGACATGCCAAGTACAGAGCACACATGCCTCCATTCTTTTTACACAAAATTGTAAATTGATACTCACTGCTGAGCTTGCTTCTGTGCCAGCTCCTTTGTCTTCTCCTGCAAGACACACACACAAACGCACGCTGCAATTAAGCGCTCATTAAATTTTCAACATGTGCGTAGGAGCAGCACACTTAATGCTGATATCGCTAACCTTGACAAAGAACTGCTACTTTCATCACCACCAAACCTGGCTGCAGGACAGTGACCTGTGCGGCTCATTAGCTATGGCCTAGTGGCCCAAATATAACATGAGTCTGCACATTCGGCAGTGGGTCAGCTTCAGTGATGCAAACATGGACTAGAGCTTTCAGTTGTATGGCTTCTTTAGAATTTTTTGGTCTTGAGTTTCAATAAATGAAAGCATTTATTGTTTCTCACTAGGGCTGCACAATATATTGCCTATTAATCCAGCTCGTGATATTATTGTTATCCAATATTATTGTTATTGCAATATCACAAAGAATGACTTGTATTGCATTAATGTTCTGTTAACAGAACATTACTGCAATGTTCTGAACCAAGTACTGAACCAGGTCCAAACCAGGACTTTGTAATCTAGACGCACCACTGTTTGGTTGATGATTTGAAGACTATAGAGTTATTGAAATTCAAGGGATTTTTTTTATTACCGATTTTGCCATTGATAATATTGCAGTAACGATAACGATTTGCCATATATTGCCATCTCATTTTCAACATATGCCCCATTTACACAGAATCTGGCCACCCACTGTTGACATTGAAAAGGTAATGTTCAAAAACTATTTGCCAATCTAAAATGAAAACTCCTATCCCATGTAACATTAATAAATAACATCACTTACCATTTATTTAACTTCCTTATGGGCCTTTTTGTTTATGGGGTCAATCTTTTACTCTTAGTTAATAGATAATTCATTTATTTCCATCCTCAAAGATTCCCAGTGGGGGGTAGAAGTTATAAAAGACTACTCTGGTTAGAAGAGTGTGTAATTCAGTCCATTACATGTGATATGGCTGTTTAACTATTCACCTGACCTGACGAGGCTCGCCTGTTTCCACATGAGCTCATCTTAAGACCCAAGAAAAACGCAAGAACAAACGACACTCACACTCCACAATCTGTACCGTGTCCAATGATCACTGACACCACCAAAATCAGAGAACCGTGGTCTCCGGTGTGAGCTGATTGTGGTGATGCTTTCAAAATATATATTGTTCTTTCAAAATCTTTTTTTATTTTTTAATTCTCCGCAGTGAATGTTAGGCAGATGTCAATATTCAATGGAAATAGTCTGGTCTGTCATGTCTCTATGAAGACTAGTGGGTGTTTTTAGACCCACTAATTGGCCCTAGCTCTCTAGTTTGTCCTTATTAGGCAGATAACAGCCAGACACTGACCCATGAAATGCTCTGAATTCGCCGGACAATCTTTAGTAGCAGCTTTCCAAAGCTCCCGGGAGGAAAGTTTGAAGCGGAGTGTTGTATGCACAAACACAGCAGGTAGGCCGTCGTCAGTTTATGGTCATCTCCTAAAAACAAAAAAACAAAGACACATGCTGTTTAGCCTAAAATAACATTAAATAAATATTACAATAAATGGCTGATTATAGTTATATAAGCAGTCCAGAGTGTATGGTTTCGCATTATATGGGAAGCGTGCCTCGGGGGCCAAGGCCTTACTCCAGCAGGTTAAAACTAATTTGTAATGCATCCGTTAGTGTGTAAAAACTATGACTAATGTGTTAAGAATTTGACCCTTATTCAAGTAAATGTAAATTCAGAGATTGTGTTTTGTTTGCATACAGGCACAATAAGCTATTAGTCCTCTCCTGAAGTATAAAATAATGTAGCTTCCAATAAAATTAATATATATATATATATATATATATATATATAAGAAATATTATAAAACAATGGCGATTTCAGAGCTATGGTGTGTGTAAAGTGGGTATATTTGTCATGTTTGGTATAGTTAAAACTCTAGTGTTTTGTGCTGTTTATATGGATATGAAGTGAAGTGTATATTCTGCAATATCAATTTCAATCTGCACCAAAAATGCACTGAACTCTGGAATCTCTGTTTGCTTCCAAATAAACTCTGGTACGCTTTGATAAAAATGCCACAGACAGACTAGTTAAGATAATATGGTGAATACCAGAAAACCTAATGTGTGACATGTAGGGCAGTAGTTAACCAAAAATTACTAAAATTTCCCCCATACATCAGGTCATCGGCAAGTCAATGACGTTATATAAGAACATAACAAGATGTCTTGTCTCTCCACCACTGCTTTTCTACGTTATAATAAAATTGTTGCATGACCTACATTACGTGTCAGACCAAACACTCACGCTCTCTGTTCAACAGACACTGGTGATGCACGGCTTGTGTTTGCAACTGCAGTGCTCATAAGGAGCGTGTTTACAAACCATGCATTTATTATCCTCCCATCCCATCTTTATGAATCAATTAGTGTTATAAATTAAGAGAATATAGGCAAACAGGGTAAGAGTAAGGGCCATTATAAAAGAGCATTCATTGCTACCAGTGCCAACAGATATACAGTAACTTGGTGTCTCTGCATTTAAAACATGCAACTTATTTTATCTGCTGTTCAGAGGTTTGAGTTGTGTTTACTTACAATGACTCCAACTGTAATAACTCAGTGAACTACAACACAAGGAGCTTGAACTAATGAAGACAAGATGACCAGAACTGTCATACATTGCTCTTATTACTTATTATTATTACCTCCAGGTTCAATCAATGACACAATCCTGCTCAGCAGCTGGTCTTCATGGGCCTGGTCAAACTCCAGCTGTAGCCGTCTCTTCTGACCTGCTCCTCTCCCACCTCCCCCCTCACCAGCTGCCACGCTCAGAGGTGTCCCCACAGTTGTCCCCACGCTGCGGGGTTTCACCAGGTGGGGTTTAAAGCTGCGTCTCACAGCGGGGACACTCAACACCTGCGCCGTTCTGTCCTTTAGCACAGAGCCACACATCTTACAGGTTTGCGGCCCTCCCTCTCCCTCCTCTGGCCCTGCGTCGTAAAGCTGCCCCAGGGTGCGAAGACGAGCCAAAGTCTGAGCTGGCAGCGGCTTAGCTCCCGTGGGGTCCTTGTACAGGAAGATGTAGTGCGCTCCGAAGGAAAGCAGGTCACCGTGTCGGAGCGTGGTGGAGCGCTCGCAGCGGGAGAAGTTCACTAGGACTGTGGCGTTGAGCACGGGCTCGGCAGCGATGCAGAATCTGTCCGCCAGGTCGTCTCCCTTGGTGTTGTTGACATGGCGACGGGGAGCGGGGACTTTCCGTAAGCGGCAGTGCAGGGGCATGATGTCGGGGGAGAACAGGCAGATGTTGGGTCTGGCTGATGGAGTCTCCTGGCCCACTGTGTGTTGCTCTCTGTTCAGCAGGTACACCAGGCAGTCCTGCAACACACGGGTCTCGCAATCACATACAGCTATGCTCATAAGTTTACATACATAGAATTTGTGATTGTTTGGCCATTTTTTTAGAGAATATGAATGATAACACATTGCTAACCACATTGTTAGCACTCGAGTGAAAATAAGAAGGTTGTGAGTTCAAAACCCGGCCGACTCAAACATTCTCGGCCAACTCCGGTCTTTCTGTGAGGAGTCTGCATGTCCTCCACGTGTTACCACGGGTTCCCTCCAGATACTCCGGATGATAACTGGATGATAACACAAAAACCTTATTTTCACTCATAGTGGTTGGGTGAAGCCATTTATTTTCAAACAATTGTTTACTCTATTTAAATTATAATGACAACATAAACTACCCAATTGACTCTGATCAAACATTTACATACCCTGGTGATTTTGGCCTGATAACATGCACATAAGTCACAAACGGGCTTGAATGGCTACTAAAGGTAACCATCCTCCCCTGTGATCTGTTTGTAATCAGTGTGTGTGTAAAAGGTCACTGAGTTTCTGGGACCCTGACAGACCCTTGCATCTCACATCCAGTGCTGCACTGACGTTTCTATATTCTGAATCATGGAAAAAGCAAAAGAATTGTCAAAGGATCTGCGGGAAAAGGTAATTGAACTGTATAAAACAGGAAAGGGATATAAAAAGATATTCAAGGAATTGAATCAGCAGTGTTCAAACTCTAATATAGAACAAGGGATTGTGTTGAAACTAGTGCTGGGCAACGATTAAAGCGTTTAATCGCGATTAATCGCACAATGTTCTGTGATTAATCGCAATTAATCGCATTATACACAAAATTTAATCAATTTGTTTACTGCATACTTTTATTTTGAAAGAACTGCTATAGGAACAAAAGTGCAATAACATTTGGTTTGCACTTTTAACAACACTTTAAACAAATAAGGTGCTTTTTACAGCAGTTAAAGGTTAGTAGCAGTTCAAATATTTCTTGTAAATCTCAACTTAAACATTAATGTAATGAAATTAAATATTAAACCATATAAATATTTGCCACTGCCAGGGCATTAATATTTTGTTTAGTTTTGTTGAAAAACAAGTTATGGCCAGAGCTTCAATCATAACATTATAACAATATAAACAATGTCTCTCTTGTGTTTTCTTTACAGTCAGAGCATGTGAATGCAGTTTCCGCGCATTTCACACACCCTCTCCGGCCACGTTGAGTTGAGTTGTGCGCTTTTCACTTGTAAAACTCAAGGGTGTATGGGTAATGTAGTCTCTGCTCCCGGTGGGACGAATTAGGAAGCGTGCATTGTGAAGGGCGCTCTGGAAAGGCAAACGATTAAAACTCTATTAAAACAGATGTCCAAATGAGCGTACCGCTAATAGCACGTTCTGGGCGCACGGAGAACTGGCGGTCTGTTCAAGAGCTATATTTGGAAGTGGTGCGTACCGGCCCACTTAAAGCACTGGATGAGGGCGGCTCATACGTGCAGTCATTCGTTGCGATCCTAAGAATGTTCTTCAGACCGACATCTTTCATTTTACTAATCAGCTGACGTTAACGCGCGATAAAATAATTGTCGGCGTTAATTCATTAATGCGTTAACGCAAAAATAACGCGTTAACTTGCCCAGCCCTGGTTGAAACCAAACCAAGGTCAGGTAGACCAACAAAAATTTCCACAACTGCCAGGAAAATTGTTTGGGATGCAAAGAAAAACCCACTTCAGCTGAAATACAAGACTCTGGAAAAAAAAAAGCAGTGTTGCTGTTTCAAGATGCACAATAAGGAGGCACTTGAACAAAAATGGGCTGCATGGTCAAGTTGCTACAACATAGCATCCCACATACAATACACCAAACGGCACAGAGACAAGCCTCAAAACTTCTGGAACAATTTAATTTGGAGTGATGAGACCAAAATTTAGCTTTTTGCCACAATCATAAAAATTACATTTGGAGAGGAGTCAACAAGGCCTCTCATCAAAGGTACACCATTCCTACTGTGAAACATGGAGGTGGATCACTGATGTTTTGGGGATGTGTGAGCTACAAAGGCATAGGACACTTGATGGCAAGATGAATGCAGCATGTTATTAGAAAATACTGGAGGGAAATTTGCACTCGATCAGCCCAGGAGCTGCACATGGGACGTACTTGGACATTCCGACATGACAATGATAAGCACAAGGCCAAGTCGACCTTTCATTGGCTACAGCAGCATAAAGTGAAGGTTCTGGACTGGCCATCTCAGTCTCCTGACCTCAATATCATTGAGCCACTCTGGGGAGATCTCAAACGTGCAGTTCATGCAAGACAGCCTAAGAATTTACAGGAACAGGAGTCTTTTTGCCAAGAAGAATGGGCAGCTTTACCATCTGAGAAAATAAAGAGCCTCATCCCCAACTACCACAAAAGACTTCAAGCTGTCATTGATGTTAAAGGTGGCAATACACGGTATTAAGAACTGGGGTATGTAAACTTTTTATCAGGGTCATTTGGGTAGTTTCTGTTGTCATTATGATTTAAAAAGAATAAACACAGTTGTTTGACAATAGATTTCTTCACTTAACCAGTAAAAAAAAAGTTTTTTGTGTTATCATTCATATTTTCTAAAAAAAAATGGCAAAAAAATATAACAAATTCTGCCAGGTAATAACTTATGAGCACAACTGTAGTGGTGGTTTAATATCCAAATGTGTTTGTCTGCCTGGTCAGTGCTTTAGCTTGACTCACAAAATGACTGTCCAGACTTACAGATAATGTGAGTGTTATAAGAAGATATTATTGTTCAATTGTTTCCACAATTTAAAAGATCCAGGATAGGACACCGTCTTGAGGCTCTGGCTAGCTTCCACAGCTTCTGCACTTATAAAATACCTCACAAGACTCCACCCAATCAATTATAATAATCTAAACCACTGAAAAAACTTTTCTGCCCTCCTATGTTCGCCTGCTCCCCCACCTTTATCGGATTTAACAGCTGATGATTTCGCGTCTTTCTTTGTAAAGAAAACGACCGCCAGCACCAGTCAGTTCTTTGCGCCACCACCTGTCGAGCTCATTCAGACCCCTGATATGTGTTTACTCCCTTCTTTTTCTCCTCTAACTGAAGCAGATGTTTCCAAGGTCATTAGTTCAAACCACCCTACTACCTGCCCGCTGGATCCCATCCCCACACATCTCCTTCAGGCCATCTCTCCATCTGTCGTGCCTGCTCTCACCCACATCATCAACTCATCTCTCTCCACTGGGTCCTTCCCCACAGCTTTCAAAGAGGCCCGCATCACACCACTATTGAAGAAACCCACACTTAACCCTACACTGCTAGAAAACTACAGACCGGTTTCCCTCCTTCCCTTCATTGCCAAAGCTCTGGAGCGAGTTGTGTTTACTCAGCTCTCATCCTTTCTCACACGGAACAACCTCCTGGACCAGAACCAGTCTGGGTTCAAGAGCGGACATTCCACCGAAACTGCCCTGCTCTCAGTCATCGAAGCTCTGAGACTGGCAAAGGCAACATCCAAGTCATCTGTACTCATCTTACTGGATCTGTCTGCTGCTTTTGACACTGTTAATCATCACATCCTTCTTTCTTCTCTCAGGGCGATGGGTGTCTCTGGAATGGCGTTGCAATGGTTCAAGTCTTACCTCTTGGATAGGTCATTCAGAGTATCCTGGAGAAACGAGGTCTCTGAGTCCCAACATCTCAATACAGGGGTGCCACAGGGCTCAGTGCTTGGACCGCTACTCTTTTTCATATACATGACATCTCTTGGCTCTGTCATCCAGAAGCATGGCTTTTCCTATCACTGCTATGCAGATGACACTCAACTCCACCTGTCATTTCAACCTGACTATCCGACGGTCTGAGTGACATCTCACTTTGGATGAAGGACCATCACCTGCAGCTGAACCTTGCAAAAACAGAACTGCTTGTGATTCCGGCCAAACCAGGGACCTGCCATAACCTCTCCATTCAACTAGGCCCATCAACCATTACACCGTCCAGCACTGCCAGAAATCTGGGAGTGGTAATTGATGATCAGCTAAACTTCACAAGTCATGTCGCCAGCACCACCCGGTCCTGTAGATTCATCCTCTACAACATTAGGAAAATTAGACCGTTCCTATCAGAGCACTCTACGCAAATTCTAGTCCAGGCTCTTGTCTTGTCCAAACTGGATTATTGCAATGCTCTACTGGCTGGACTCCCTGCCTGCACAACCAAACCTCTGCAGCTGATTCAGAATGCAGCGGCAAGAGTGGTCTTTAATGAACCGAAGAGAGCGCACGTAACTCCTCTATTCATTAGGTTACACTGGCTCCCGGTTGACGCCCGCATCAAGTTCAAAGCTATGCTCTTGGCCTACAAGACCACCACTGGTTCTTCACCCTCATATCTTCACTCACTAATACAGACCTACGTTCCTACCAGATCCCTGTGCTCTGCAAATGAACAACGTCTGGTGGTACCTTCCCAAAAAGGTACAAAATCACTCTTACGTACCTTCTCTGGATCTGTTCCACTTTGGTGGAATGATCTACCTGCTGCTACAAGATAAGCAGATTCTGTAGCCATCTTTAAAAAACGCCTGAAAACACATCTCTTCCATCAACACCTGACTGACAAACACTGAGTTCTACTTCCTTTCTATCGATTCCTTTCTTAAAAAAAAAAAAACTTTTTTATCTTTAGCTTTGTATAAAGCTTTGTATAGCTTTGTACTGGGTTTAAACTGACTAGTTTTTTGTTCACTTATGCTTTTTGTACCTTGTGTTGTTAAAATTGCTTCCATTGTTTTTCCTCACTTGTAAGTCACTTTGGATAAAAACATCTGCTAAATGATATTATGTAAATGTAAATGTAAACCCAATGACAATATAAAGATCTATAAAACTTTAGCAATAATGATTTACACATTACCATTTGTCATTTGTCGTCTCAGTTGTACTAAATTTTGAGGAATACTTTTACTTAAAAAACACAACTAACATGGGAAAATGGTGGGCAAGATTTATATAAATGTGGCTAGATTGTCTCTTTACAAGTAAATGCATATTTGAAGAGGCGTAGAGTCACAAGTTCATTCTGAGATGCACTTGCTGCAGCGCTAAACTTTGTATAACATTTACATTTACATTTATTCATTTAGCTGACGCTTTTATCCAAAGCGACTTACATTGTTCTAAGTTAATTACCAGTGTTACAGTCACTGGAGGCAAGGTGGGTTAAGTGTCTTGCCCAAGGACACAACGACAGTATGAACTGTGGGGAGAGCGGGAATCGAACCGCCTACCTTCCGGTTGAAAGACGACCACTCTACCCACTGAGCTACTGCCGACCCATATAACAGATCCAAACTTGAAACTTTAATCTTTGCTAATTAAAAGTTTATAGAGCTCCAGTCTGTATGTCACATGCATTCTATCGACCATAATGTTCATTAAGCACTTTAATTTCAGTTATTGAGTTAAACTTCATTAAAATCATTTCTCAAGAGCCTTATGCTGCACCAGTCGAGAGTCTAAAACGATCACACAAACATACAGCTCTCAGATATTAACTAATAGCTCTGTCCAGCTCTTTACCTGTAGCTTCTACTCTCCAGAGCAGCAAGAGGCTGTAGGTGTATAAATGTAAAATAATGAGATACAAACAAAAGGATCCCCTCTCACAGACTAATTTAGTCTATGCTGTTGTAGGAAGCCATGAACAGCTTCTAATCACTGACGCAAGTCGCCACATAAAATATAACATCTATCTCTCTTTTTCCTGTCTTTTCTTCTGTTTAAATGGGACACAGAGGGGGGTTATTCAGATAATTTTTATTACTATAGTTACATGTACAGATGTGGACTTTTAGCCTGGCAAGCCAGACTCCTCGCTTTATCGACAAGAGGTCGATGCCAGCTCGTTTTCATTTGCCCTTTGGCGGGGCCTGGCGGGGCCTGGCGGGGGTAAAGTGACGAAGAAGTAAACAAACAAACATTGCGTGCAAAAACATCTTCTTTAAAAAGGAACGCTCTTAGCACTGTCTGTTGTTGAGGTTTTAAATACGTAACGTTGTCTTAATTATTTTAAACTGATTGAAGAGCAGAGGTAAACAAACTCTTGGCAGTCCCTCGCGCCATCTTGAACAAGGGACTTGGGTCGCCTAAAGGTGACGAAAGGCAACACTCCAGCGACATTTAAATGTGATTGGTCAGTACAGAACATATCAGAGGACTGTCTTACGAGGCTTTGCCAGACTGACCCTCTGTTTATAGAATATACAGAGAGCTCACGTCAGGCTGTGCCAAGCTGTTCGCCTTTCCTGCCAGTGGCCTAAATTCAGGTTGGGTGATGACATCTCCTGGAGCTTTTGAGGATAAGATATGATATATTTTATTTACGTATATCCATGAGGGAAACAGCAAGACCCCTATAAATTCTGAAGGGCTCCAAATTTTGATCTTAATGCATTTTTGGATGAATTAATCTTTGGCTCTATAACATTTCGAACCATAGGTAGGTAGTTTATATATACATTTTTTTTTAAAGATAATTTTTTGGGTCATTTTGCCTTTATTTGAAAGGACAGTAGCTAAGACATGAAACAGGGTAAGTGACAATGGGCAAATCGAACCCAGGTCTCCCACGTATGTGCTTACCAAGCGAGCTACCAGGGCACCGCCCAGGTTTTGTAAGTTTAATGACCAGTGGTACATGCTCACCTGGCGGTTGTACCCCTGTAGCAGCAGCAGGTGTGGAGACTGGTACAGAGAATGTCTAACCCCTCCTCCTCCGTGAGTCCCATCCTCTTTCCTGCGACTGGTGGACACAGCTTCCCGCTCTCTGCCCCGTAAAGGCCCCGGCAGCGTGCAATAATAGCGCTTGGGCTCGTCTCCCACTCCCAGCTGCATGCACACAAACAAAAAAGGCCATCCGAATAAACATTTTCAATTAATTATAATAACAGTCATTCTGTCGGGGACAGGGGGTGAGGGTCCCACCTGGTTGAGACTGGTCTCGCTTAGGCTGCGGCAGAAGGATGAATTACTGGAGCGGGGCAGGGTCAAGGTCCCCTTTGCCCTGTTCCTCTGGAGCTTCCGTGCCTGGGCATTAATGTCTGCGGGATGCCAGAGATCAGGGAGATTAAACACGAAGGACATGCAGAAACTCAAGCAGAGAATAATAAAAAGAAAAAAGGAGGAGAAAAAGAAAACGAGAGGACTGGTGAAGAATGTAAATTAAACACTATAAAAGTAATATATGCATGTCTGAGTACATTTTATATCCCTGAATAAATAACACAAGCCGTAATAGGTGAGCTAGGTTGTTAGTGGCTCAAGCCAAATATCAGATGAAATAAATGATAGTGATAAAAGCAGCACATGAGGCCGCCACTGGGTCTTTTCTCTGATGAACAAGCATCACAATGAGGACTTCAGAGGCCATGCAATGCTCACACTAGGGGTGGGAACCATAGCACAATAATATCACTGTATATTACCTCAAATCATATCACAATACGACTATGTTACCGAGTTTTACCCTTGATATTGCAAGGATTAGAGTCAGAGTGAAAATTAAGCAGTTTAGGTTGGGTACTTTTTAGTTTGAGCCCTCTCTGTCTCCATAAACCCGCTCTAATACAGTCAGGTCCATAAATATTGGGACACAATTCTAATCTTTTTGGCTCTATACACCACCAAATTGGATTTGAAATGAAATGAACAAGATGTGCTTTAACTGCAGACTTTTAGCTTTAATTTGAGGGTATTTACAAATCAGGTGAACGGTGTAGGAATTACAACAGTTTGTATATTTGCCGCCCACTTTTTAAGGGACCAAAAGTAATGGGACAATTGGCTGCTCAGCTGTTCCATGGCCAGATGTGTGTTATTCCTTCATTATTCCATTTACAAGGAGCAGATAAAAGGTTTGAATGTTCATTTCAATTGTGCTATTTGCATTTGGAAACTGTTGCTGTCAACTCTCAATATGAGATCCAAAGAGCTGTCACTCTCAGTGAAGCAAGCCATCATTAGGCTGAAAAAACAAAACTAACCCATCAGAGAGATAGCAAAGACTTTAGATGTGGACAAATCAACTGAGCCCAGCAACACCAAAGGACCCAGAAGACCACGGAAAACAACTGTGGTGGAAGACCGAAGAATTCTTTCCCTGGTGAAGAAAACACTTCACAACAGTTGGCCAGATCAAGAACACTCTCCAGGAGGTAGGTGTATGTGTGTCAATGTCAACACTCAAGAGAAGACTTCACCAAAGTGAATACAGAGGGTTTACCACAAGATGTAAATGGGTAATGGGTAATGGGTAAGCCTCAAAAACAGGAAGGCCAGATTAGAGTTTGCCAAACAACATCTAAAAAAGCCTTCACAGTTCTGGCACAACATCCTATGGACCGGTGAGACCAAGATCAACTTGTACCAGAGTGATGGGAAGAGGAGAGTCTGGAGAATGGAATGAACTGCTCATGATCCAAAGCATACCACCTCATCAGTGAAGCATGTGGTGGTAGTGTCATGGCGTGGGCATGTATGGCTGCCAATGGAACTGGTTCTCTTATATTCATTGATGATGTGACTGCTGACAAAAGCAGCAGGATGAACTCTGAATTGTTCCGGGCAATATTATCTGCTCATATTCAGCCAAATGCTTCATAACTCATTAGACGGCGCTTCACATTGCAGATGGACAATAACCAGACTGCGAAAGCAACCAAAAAGTTTTTTAAGGGAAAGAAGTGGAGGCCTGGCAGAGTATCACCAGGGATGACACCCAGCGTCTGGTGATGTCTATGCATTCCAGACTTCAGGCTGTAATTGACTGCAAAGGATTTGCAACCAAGTATTTAAAAGTGAAAGTTTGATTTATGATTGTTAATCTGTCCCATTACTTTTGGTAAAGTGGGGGGCACATATACAAACTGTTGTAATTCCTACACCGTTCACCTGATTTGTAGGTAAATACCCTCAAATTAAAGCTAAAAGTCTGCAGTTAAAGCACATCTTGTTCGTTTCATTTAAAATCCATTGTGGTGGTGTATAGAGCCAAAAAGATTAGAATTGTGTCGATGTCCCAATATTTATGGACCCGACTGTAATTACGACGCCATACAAAGTCTTGTTAAGAGACACAAAAAAAGCCCAAAATCACATGGCTAGTTATTGGCATAACTCAACAAAGTACCACAGGACTGACACTGACCTGTTTGTGTATATATTCATTTCCTGCCACTTTGCTAACCATCTGCTGAGTCATTTTAGTAATTACTTTAGCTGGTCTGGGCGCTAGCAGCAGCTCAGTGTTAGATTAAACATATTTTCCACTAAATTTGATTTTTGCAATGTAACAATTTATGACATTGTTCAAAATTAAAAACTCAAATGAATCAAATAATTTGCCCAGCCCTTGAAGCTAGTATTCTAACCCAAGGCTAGTATTGCTAATGACAAAGTGCGATTCTGGTTAACCTTGTTCACACTATTGTATTATAATAAATAACTGTTTGAAAGTATATCTTTGAAGCTTGTGGCAGGTAAGCTAGTTGTCAAGCAGCTGTGCAGTTTTGAGTTTGTTAGCTTAACAACATAAATTTAGTTTTAATCTGAAGAAAAAGTTGAACAGGTTCCTCTCTCAGTTGACCTAGCTTAGCATCTTTTAAAATCAAAGAATGCTTACAGCACTGTTTTCTGACAAATGTTGATATCAAGTCATTTGAATACATTTTATTCTATATAGTTGTATTTTATTAATTTGTTTTATAAATGGAAAGAAGTGTTTCCAAAGACATTATGCCTATATTTAAATAATTAAATTAAAGTAGGTGTAAAATAGATCAAATAGATATAAATCTTTCTTTTTGTCCGAAATGTGTTGCTGTATAAAAATGTCAGACCATACACACAGTTCAACGTTTTTTTTTTTTTTTTTTTGTTTTTTTTATGACGTAGGGTGAACTAGCAACTACTAAGGGAGAAGCAAAGAGGAACCAAAATAAATGTGTGCACCACTTGTTATGAAACTTTAGTAAAACTAGCTTTAACAAAAACTACCTAATGTCTGGTTTTCAAATGTCTATTGGCACAATCCGGTGACCTTCCCTTAGTGGAATCTAATTTACTGTATGTTTTAATTAAAGGTATTGTATAAAAGTTAAATTAAAGTATATAGATAATCAAAACACAAAAAGAAACAATGCAAATATTTTGAATCTAATAGCATACACTGTAGTCCCACCCCTAGTTCACACATAAACACACTCAGTACATCACTGGTAATGGGGTGGTGCTGTGGACGACACAGGTAGAGGTGGTCTCCATGGCAATGACAGACAGCCACCCTACCTGAGACCAGTCCCCACCTTTAGAGCTGGACTGTACCCCTCGACCAGACCGCAGGGGGGAACTTCTGTGTTTGCCCAGCCCAGACCGACCCATTAGAGCCGCCAGGAATTGTGGGGTTTTGATCCCTAAGGCTGAGTGGGAGGTTGGGGTTAACAGTGGAACAGGGGAGGGTTGAGGAAAAATCCTTCACCAAAACACAACCCCCTCCCAAACACACACAGTCCTTACAACATAAGGCATGCACTGTGTTGCAAAAAGGGTGACACAATAAAAACTTGAATAAAATAAACATACACAAATAAAGGTTTTGAGTTACAGGATTTTCTGTGAACATCACTGTCAAACTAGTTCAATATTATCCTAGCACTCCAACTGAAACTAATCCTTTTTTGGTTAATTTTCATTACAAGAAGTGGACAAATTAACTTGATGTGAATGTGGAGCTACAGAAAGAAGCAGACTGGCACCAACAATGTTTCCCACACATTAAATAGACCTTGGCCTGCCATAGTCTAATTTTTCCGCCATAGTAAAAAAAAACAAATAAAAAACAAAACTTGTTGTTGGAATGTTGCATTTTTCAGCGGTAAATTCAAATTAAATGTTACAATCTGTTTCTACAGTAATCTAATTTTGAACTAAATTTGTCACTTTGGTAACACTTTAAAATAACAACACACTATTGAGCAGTAGTAAAGCATTAACAAATGTCTAACAATAAATTACAAATTTACAAACAATAAATGCAACAATACAGCCGATCCACGGATAAATACGTACTTTGTTTTTTTAGAATTTATGGTGCCATTATTAAATTATTTCATTTGATTTTACTTTAACATTTATTCATTTAGCTGACGCTTTAATCTAAAGCGACTTACATTGAGCTTCTAATTACCAGTGTTACAGACACTGGAGCCAAGGTGGGTTAAGTGTCTTGCCCAAGGACACAACGACAGTATGAACTGTGGGGAGAGTGGGAATCGAACCGCCTACCTTCCGGTTGAAGGGCGACCACTCTACCACTGAGTAAACATGAATCGAATGCCGTGTGCAGTAGTACTTACAATATTGTATAGCTTATACAATAACTACTATTCCTGTGTATTGGAGTTCTTCTGTGAACACAAGCTTATCAACATTATCTGTATCAACGTGAGAATGGATTGCAGTTACAATCTCTTGCAGTAAGAGGTATTATTATTATTATTTATATCATCATTTGTTTTAAAACTATTTTGTTATTGCACAGTTTAAAAACATCCAGGCACAACATTTATAAACCAACATTTTAATGAGATATAATTCACAAAAGACCAGATTTCAAACAGATTAATTTTTGATCAAACCTCAATAAAGGTTTGTCTTAGCAGATGTATGTTTAACTTAGACTTGTTATGAAATAATTCATGTCTCAGACAGAGATGGTTTAGAAAGCCAAGGACCAGTGCTACATTTGAAATTTAGCCACTTTGCTATAAGGTAAACGGGACATTTAATTTTAAGTTCAAATTTCTTGCTGACTCCGCTCAAAACAAACCAGACTCCAGAGTGCTGTTGCTAGAAGCTGGTTGAACAAACTCAGAGTTGCAGAGTAAGTTTTAAGTTGATAAAACCAAACAAATCCAAACTGGGTAACTTTGGGTTCATCTGTTGCACAACGCTGGTTATCAACTGTCTTTATCAACTCAGGTTTAAACCCAAATCCAATGATCACTGTGCAGTGAACAGCCAACAGTATTCAATCTCGAGGGAAAAGGGGGCGGGACTATTTCTGCTGATTGTTATGTGCAGAGTTTAATAAAGTAGCCTATATTCTCTGAACCAAACAAAAAAAATCCAAGAACAAAAGGTTGAAGTTGATGCAGCGTCAGATTCATGTGACTTTGCTTACATCTGATTGGTCCACTTTGATTTTGCAGACTCTAAAACAATACTAATCCTGCTCCAGAGCAGGGTAGCCGTCTGGTGTAAGTTACCATGACGATGAAACCTGCTCAAAACCAAACCACTTTTTGGAGACAGAAAAGTGTGCTGAGTGTGCTCAAACTAAACCTGAACCTATCTGGATCTAAACCTAAACCAGCTTCTAGCAAAAGGCCTCTGACTCCATTAAGCCAGTGTTTACAGCGGGACATTACAGCTCGAGTGGTTTCACTTTCACCGCAGAGCCCTGTAACGCAGCAGGCTTGAGTAGGGCACGTTCATTTGGAGTTCAAGATGCCGCTGAGCTGCTAGATTAGTTTAATCAACTGGGTCTTTACTAGTCTTGGTGAGGGGGCAGGTTTTTGCCAAAGCAGCCACGCTGCCTAAACAATAAAGTGTTCATATCAGCGTTGTGATTGGTTGTTCACTCACAGAGGCGTTCCCTATTCCCAAATGATTTAAACACATAGCCACATAGATTTAAACACATAGCCAACCATTTATGGTCAATGTAGCCAACTGAGGAGAAATACGCGTAAAAAGATGAGGACTATTAATTTTACGCAATAACAAATGAACACGAAGGTGTCAGTCATGCCTCACACTGAGTAAGGCAACAGTTGATTTCCTATGAACCTTCCTTTACTTTCCGTCTTAGAGAAACAAGGAGCAACCGTAATATAAAACTGATGATTTGACAGTGAAGCACTGATGTATTCCAAGAAAATCCTGTAAAACCTTTAGAAATGTGCACAGTTCACACATGCACGCTCACACATAAAGAATACCAAGGGCTACAACTGAAAGAGATTAAGAGAAAAAAATCTGGAACACAACAGTAAAAACAGAGTTAGTGTAAAAACAAAAAGAACATATTAGAATCCTAAAAAAATATTTTTGTCACATTTTCTGGAGTAACATTTCCTATATATTAACACAAGGTAACAAAAGATTTATAAGAGCAGCAACAGTTGTTAAATGTTGCCAGTCTTGTTTGAGACATCGGCAGTTTTCACATGAATCTAGTGTTAAATATAAACCACTGCTACACGCATGTTTAGTTTAAAAAATGTGTCATTCGGTGTGGTGTCTGAATGTCAAGTAGACTACAATCTCGTGCATTTAAAGTTTCCCACAACGCATTGTGCAAAATATTGAACAGCGATGGTCACTAGATACTCAAAATAGACCATAATGCTTAAACTGATGGAACAGCACAACTGACTTTGAAATTATGTTTTACTCAAACCATGTGGAGGAATAATTTTGACAAAATTTAAAAATTGGTCTTAATTCACACAAACCTGCATAAGTTAACATACCTGAGTTTGTAAACAGAAATGAAAGCTTTAGATAGAGAGTTGCAATAATTATTATTATGATGAGTCACTGACTACTTAAAAACAGCTGAGTATGATACATATTCTAATATTCTTTATGTATTTGTTTGTAGATTTCACTTAAATGTGTGTATTCCAGAGTCTTCTTTCAGTTGAGCAGATGTGTTTACATAGACAACGTCATCATATGGTTAACGGGACAGATATAACAGTTCAGTTGTCAAACCCTAATTGACACTATTAAGTCTACAACATAGTCCCAGCCAGTTAGAGACTAGAGGAAGGGTTTGTCCAGGTTTTCTTTTTTTTGTTTGTTTGTTTTGCATAGCTCTATTCAGGAGTGGTTTGTATCAATGGGCTAGGAGGGCTAAGCCATCCCTGTCATTTTCACAAAAAAAAAAAAAAATTATTATTATAGTTTTTAATTTATATTATATATAATGTATTTTATATAGAGAGATTGATACCCATAAGTTAGAAAAAGGTGTTTCATTTCTTTAATTTAAAATTACCCTGTAAACCACAAAGAAAAGGTGAAATGGAATAATTTTTTTTAGCCCGAGAACAGCACAGCACAACACAACACTGTTCAACTTTGTACATGTTGTGATTGACAGGTGTCAGACCTACCCCCTTGTTATCAGCGTAATTAGTGCTAAATTATATAAGCCCTTAGGCCTGGATTTTGGCCAATAACAGAGCATGTACAATAGCATAGTGTATGTAGGCTTTACAGTGACAATAGTGATGGCAGGGCATGGATGCATTAGTAGTACTAATAATGCATGGGGCTATGGGGCAGGAAATGGCGGTAAATGTAGTTAGCATTAGCTAGTGTGTTTTTGAACAGCTTCACTTTAGCTGCTTCAGAGTAAAAGTTACAGCTTCAACTTGTTCATCCTCAGTGTAATCTGAGTTGTCTTAGAGCTACAAATGTGTAATAGACCACACACACAGCTTGGACTCTGGAACCACACTGGAACACACAAGAGAGAGGCTGGACTGCCCGCCGTGAGAGGTGGCGGGCTGGTGTGGGTTTGCTCATAGCTCCCCAGCTCATCCGCCATGTGTTGGAGTTCACCCCGGTGAACAAGTGGGTTGCTTTCCTGCGCCTTTGGGTTGGGGATAGGTCTCTCACTGTCGTGTATGCCTATGGACTAAACAGCAGTGCAATGTACCCGGCCTTCTTGGAGTCTATGGGAGGGGTGCTGGAAAGTACTCTGACTGGGGACTCCGTCGTTCTACTGGGGGACTTTAGCGCTCACGTGGGTAGTGATAGTGACACCTGAATGGAGTGTGATTGGGAGGAACAAGCCCCAAATTTGAACAAAGAAGAGAAGGAGTCCTATCAGGCCTGGTTGGCTTGTGGGACTCCTGAGGCAGGCCAAGCAGACTGCAGCCCAGGTGGTTGTGGATGCAAAAACTCAGGAGGAGTTCAGTGAGGCCATGGAGAAGGACTATCAGTCGGCCTTCAAGAGATTTTGGCAAACCGTCCGGCACCTCAGGAGGAGGAAGCAGTACCCTACCAACACTGTTTACAGTGGAGGTGGGAATCTGCTGACCTCAACTGGGGAGATTGTCGGATGGTGGTAGTACTTTGAGGATCTCCTCTATCTCACCGTCACGTTAGCCTGGCAAGCCGCAACTAACTCTTTTCCTATTCTATACAAAGAAGTTAGGCTGGTACCCTGTTGCTTCTATTCAATTTCAAGGGCGGGGTTCACGGGCGTAATGTTAACCAATCAGAGAAACGCCGGACGTGACGCAAAAAAAGGCGTCAACAAGGAAGCCCCATGAATGTCAACAGTTAACATGGCCAGCAGTAGAGCGGCAACCAGAGCAGTTTGATTGTTTTTATACTTTGCTGGTTGAGAAGCTCTTTAGTGGCAAGGCACCGGGAGTGGATGAGATTCGCCCTCAAGTCTCTGGATTTGTAGGACTGTCATGGCTGACGTGTCATGACGCCACTGTAACATTGCGTGGCAGTTGGGGACAGTACCTCTGGACTGGCAGACCGGAAAGTCTATGCCAGAGTACTGGAGAGGAGAATTTGGCCGATAGTCGAACCACGGATTCAAGAGGAACAATGCGGTTTTCGTCCCAGTCATGGAACACTGGACCAGCTCTATACTCTTTCCAGGGTGCACTCTCTTGCGGTATCCTGTGGGGGGTGCTCTGGGACGACCCTGTACGACGGAGCAGGAGCTTGGTTCGCATTGCTGGAAGTAAGTCAGACCTGTTCCCAGTGCACGTTGGACTCCGGCAGGACTGCCCTTTGTCACAGGTTCTGTTCATTATTTTTATGAACAGGATTTCTTGGCGCAGCCAGGGGCCGGAGGGAGTCCAGTTTGGGGACCACATGATTTTGACTCTGCTTTTGCAGATCATGTTGGCCAGGACCTTCAGCATGCACTGGGACAGTTTGCGGACAAGTGTGAAGCAGCTGGGATGAGAATCAGCACCTCCAAGTCTGAGGCCATGGTCCTCAGCCGGAAAAGGGTGGTTTATCCCTTTATTCTGGTTGGAGGAGAGCTCCTGCCTTAGAAGTTCAAGTATTTTGTTCATAAGTGAGGGAAGGACAGAGCGGGAGATTGACAGACAGACCGGGGAAGCTTCTGCAATGATGCAGTCGATGTACTGGTCTGTCGTGGCAAAAAAGGAGCTAAGCTGTAAGGCGAAGCTCTCGATTTATCGGTCAATCTACGTTCCTACTCTTATCTATGGTCATGAGCTGTGGGTCATGAGCAAAAGGACAAGAATCCCGGATACAAGCAGCCGAAATTAGTTTCCTCCGCAGGGTGACTGAGCGCTCCCTTAGAGATAAGGTGAGGAGCTCGGTCATTCAGGAGAAGCTCAGAGTAGTGGCGCAAGTTGAGGTGGCTCGGGCATCTGTTCCGGATGCCTCCTGTACGCCTTCTTGGGGAGGTGTTCCGGGCGCGTCCCACCAGATGGGGACCCTGAGGAAGACCTAGGACACACTGGAGGGACTATGTCATTCGGCTGGCCTGGGAACGCCTCGGTATTCCCCCGGAAGAGCTGGAAGAAGAATTTAGGGAGAGGGAAGTCTGGACATGTTTGATTAGACTGCTGCCCCCACAACCCAGCCCTGGATAAGCAGAAGAAGATGGATGAATGGAGAATACCTACAGATTCCTGGAACATTCTTTCACCAAAAACAGATTAAGATCTGAAGGCACACAATACTCCTTTTCCGGCATTGGATCTGGGGCGAATAATTCTGAAATACTCACCTAACATGAGTATTACATGTCAAGTGAGTGTGCAGGTGAAGGCTGTAGCAGAAAGTGCCATTCATAAAAAAAACACCAGAGCCGATGTAGACCTCCTGTTGTTGAGGACTCAGCTTTCACTCAGTCTGGCTGCTGTCTCTGCACTTCCACATCTCTGTTTGTGTCAATATGTGTGGGCAGAGCTGCTACTTGACTCCAAAATAGAATATTATGACTGCACACCACTTTCCTCTAGCACCTGCTGGAAATTAGAGCTGGAAAATAGGGTAAAAGTAATGTCTGTATTTTCTTTAACTCGATGTTTAATTCCATTTGATAGTTTTTGTCAAATTCTAATCAAAGCGTCTATCAAGATTAGGCTTTTTTAACCCCTCTACACTCACCTAATCCATCACAGATTTGTTTAAATAATGTGAAAAACGAGGACTAAGGACAGTTTTTTTTTTATTTATTCAAAAGACTTTTAAGAATCCCTTATTTGTGGTCTGTCTCACCCTAGTCAACAATGCCAAGTTCCCTCCACAGAAAAGGGCCCTATATATTCATACAATCATTGGCTTACTGTAACAATTAAAACTTGTTTCCACAATAAGAGCATGTGAATCTCTACTGTCCCCCTTTTTAAACGTGTATCTATAAAATCAAGCTATTTATTGGTTTTCATTATTTCCTTCTGGTTTTATGTATCATTGCACCTTTAGTATGTTTAAATTGACTTTTTGGCAGGTCATGTATCGCACTTTCAAATGTTGAATGGATCACAAACAAAAGCATGTCAAACATAACATAATCTTCTTTCAGTTTTCTACAGTTTTACCTCCATGTTTGATGTAGTTGAATAAATTTCCGATTTTTACATTTCAATACATTACAACTGAGTTCAGTGGGCTGTTCCATGATCATACAATGTTACCTGAGAAACATTCAGACCTTCAAATGTATGGAAAAGAGTGATTTACCTTTGAAATTTTATGATTTTATTCCTGTTGAGGAGTATTTAAATTTTTTCAAATATGGTATGTTAAGTTAAAATAACATGAATATCTCTCTTTGTGTTGTGTTTTGGATATTTAATTTTGGAGCAACACATCCCAAAATACATAAAAAATATATATCCGGTTTGAGTTTATTTAATTTCATTCTATAACAAAAAATAACCTACACCTAATATTTTTTGTCTGACTAGGATGATTGTGAGGTTTAAATAAACCTGACAAGAGTCTTTTCTGCATACTTGGCCCCAGAGGAGCAGAGGAGCTAATAAGCTGTGTTTGTGCTGAGTGCAGAGGGGGACTGAGCCCAGCTGCTCGGTGTGGGAGTGTTTGTGTACCTGTCTGTCTGTGGTACTTGTGTGTGGATTAGAACTATTAGAGCTAGCATGTTTCCTCACCGGCCGTAATAGTATCCTTCTCTTTAGCGTTAAGCTCCTCCACCTCTGCCCTCCTGCGCAGCTCAAACCTGCGAGCGTGTCCCTCCCTGGGCTTCCACAGTTCTTGTAGCAACAGCGGCTTCTCATTGTCGCCCAGTGCTCGCAGGCATTCGGTCCTCCAGCCGACCCCTCCCACGCCCCCTCCTCCCTCCAGACGGCCGATCACGTCGCACAAGACGTAAGAGTGAGCTGCATCCTTGTTGAGGGAGTAGCGCTCCAGAGCCTCTTTGACCAGCTCCTGTGCGCTGGAGCGCGGTGTGGCAAGGACACTCTTGTAGTTGGCACCGGCACAGATTTCGTCTCCGAAAATCTTGAGCACGCCGGGAGCTGAGCTCTGAGTGGAGAGCTCAGCTGGGTCGTCGGCGGGACGCTCTGGAGGCTCTGTGGCCGTGCGTCTGTCCCGGTCACGAGTGTTTGTTCCGACCTCTGTTGGGACACGATCTCGGTAACTCAAAGTGCGATACAGGACCTGCCAAAAAGTCAAATATGTTAAAAAAGGGGAACTCATAAAATCATACTGAAGCTGTTATTATTGTTGTTTTCTATATGTACATAGTGTTATAAACCAAATCGCAAATGATAGATCATAGATCATGTATCTTTGGTGATTTTCAACATATGCATGCAGGTTTAAATTTGAGAGACATGACAAGTTCAAGTTTCATTATAAAGACAGAGTTAAGCAGCCATGGGTCAGAGGGTGTCCGGTTTGGGGACTTCATTTCTGCTTTTTGCAGATGATGTTGTCCTGTTGGCTCCATCAAGCCACAACCTTCAGCTGAACTGGGACGGTTTACAGAGTTTGAAACTGCTGGGATGAGAATCAGCACCTCCAAGTCCGAGGCCATGGTCCACAGCCGGAAAAGGGTGGCGGAGAGCTCCTGCTTCAAGTGGAGGAGTTAAAGTATCTTTGGGTCTTGTGAGGGAAGTAAGGAGCGTGAGATTGTGTTATGAGAATTGTATGTTTTCATAAAGTGTCATTTTTTCTTTTGTAATATTACTCTTCAGTCTTCTCATGTCCTGTCCTTCATGCTATTGCAAAAATAGACTTAGACACAGCCACTACCACCTGGCCTCTGGGTTAGAGGGCTGCAGAGTAGTGAACATCCTCCTCCTCCTTAACACTATGTACTGCTGTGTATAAAACTGTGTATTGTTAAGCAAACTCATCCTGTACATCTTATGACATGTTTGTACTTTGCTTCTTCTTGCAAAGATTAAAACCTGACCATTCATTTTAAATTCAATACAGTCTCCTCCGTCTCGCGAGATCTCGCAAATGTTATTTTATTCACCATGTCCCTTCTCAGGTTCCGTAAAAAAATTAAAAATAAAATTAAAATACAAAAAGAGCAGTTCAACTCTTACTTTAAACAATCAAAATTAAGTTCAAATAACAACTGTAGCCAAATAATCTGTGCTAATTATTTATTTTTTTAGAGTCACAGTTGTCCTTTTTTTCACAAGGGCAATATGATCCAGTAAATTGCTGTGCTCTTGTTTTAGAGGTTACTACCAGGACATCATGGCAGTAGTGTCACAGACCTTCCTGTGGTGTATTCTGTGAGTCCTATATTTGATTTAAAGCCCTAATCTAATGGTGTATGAGATAACAGTATTATTTTTGACTGTACCTGTGTGAAGGTCCTGCTCTGTCTCTTCAGACGGCTCTTTGACGGAAGGGACATGCTGGCTCCTGATGACGAACCGTAGAACATGATGCTGGGGGTGGGGGCACTTTGTCGTACTTTGCCCAAAATCTGTTACCAACTGAAGGTTTAGAGCTCAGGTTTGAGTGGTCCACACACTTTGTTTGTCATTGTACTGTCAGCTTCCACACTACGGAGACAAGAGAGATGAAGGTAATCATTATTGTCATTATCAGCCATTTTTGGTATAATGGCCATATTTTGGCAGAAAGAGACTGAAATATGTTGAACTTTGACTTTTTTCCAGGGGTCGCTATAGCGAATCCATAGCCTCCATCTAGCTCTATCACATCCTCTTCTCTCAGACCGACTACCTTCATGTCCTCCTTCACTACATCCATAAACCTCCTCTTTGAAACCTGGCAGCTCTAACCTCAGCATCCTTTGACCAATATATTCACTCTCCCTCCTCTGAACATGTCCAAACCTTCTCAACGTGGCCACGACAACCTTGTCACCAAAACATCTCACATGTGCGGTCCTTCTGATGGACTCATTCTGATCCTATCCATCCTTGTCCTTCCCAAAGAGAACCTTAACACCTTCAGCTCTTGTTACCTCTAACTCTTCCTCCTGTCTTTTCCTCTAAACCACACAACTCATTACTGTCCTGTAAACATTTCCTTTCATTCTCGCTGTTACTCTTTTATCACACAACACACCTGACACTTTTCTACACACATTTCAACCTGCCTGCACACACTTTTTCCACACCTTTTCCACACTCCCCATTACTCTGGACTGTTGACCCTAAGAATATAAATGCTGATTGTTTATTAGAGCCTTATGACTCATAGTTACAGAAAATTAAGCTTATATTAGTAGATATTGAAGTACATATTTTTTAATGAAATTAATGTGGCAACAATGTACTATAAGTTACCACATTATGTCTTCTACATAAGCAGTGCTACTAAGAGCAAAGCAGCAGCATCAGTGTTAATTACCCTCAGTGTGCAAATAAAACAGTTTAGTTTGGTTACCTTTTAATTTTAGCCCTCTGTCTCCATAGAACATGTCTACTATACTTTCTACCCCACATCAAATGCTCCATTCTCGTGGCTCATTTGCATAAATCAAACAAGGTGGGGTTTATAAGTGTCCGTAGCGTCTTCAGATTACCACAGACATTATTAGTGCTGCTCTAAGATTAGATGAGAGTTCTACGGTTGTTCTACTATTGGTACCAGAATAAAACAGAATAACCATTACCAGAATAATGGCCTTATATCATCATATCAGTTTAACTTTCGTAACAGTATTCAAGATAAATTTTTTTAAATTTGATTTATTTGCTTTGGGGCCCCAGGTCAGCTGCAATATTTGAATGCTCTCTGAGACAGATTTTTTTATATAATTAAATTTACAACACAGTGTGAACGATGATTTTGAGGCAAAAAAGTAAATGTCCATCACATAGAAGACCATGACATTATTGCAATACAAGTCATTAGTTGCAATACAGGTAATGTAATAACAATAAATTTGCAATATATTTGGTGGGGGTATGAGGGACGCCCCTAGCTCAGTTGGTATAGCATCGCACGCAAACTACGTCCTCCTCTCTCTCTCTTGCCTCTCTTTTTCTTGTCATCCTATAGTCTCCTATCAATAAAGGTAAAAACGCCCTATATTGTGCATAGGTAGAATCTGTGAGTAGAAGATTTGTAGCTCCAACAAGTAGCTCCCTCTTTAGCTGACCTTTTATTTTTTTGTGGAAAACATAAATGTTTGATAATTAATACCATGTCAAGGATTGTAACATATGAAAAAAAAATCACATTAATAAATAAAATGATTTGATTGTATAATACATTAACTTCTTGCGGATATTTTAGCCATCAGAGTAACAAAATGTATTCTCCTGTGCTCACCCTGTCTATGCCATCTCTCTGAATCCCCATGTCCCTACAGAAGGTGAGTCACGCTTCTCTCTTGGCACCGGCTGAACTCTTTGACCGTTGAAGACCTTTAATACATAGGACCGAAACAAACAGCTCATGAGTCTGAACACTGAAAAAGAGAGCTGCACTGTTTTTCGGATGTTTTTGTTGTGGCTCGTGCTGATACACTTATACCGTGTTTCTTTTTCAGCAAATATTTGGACAGCAGCCAAAAAGGTGCTGTTGTAGCTGACTCCGCAAGCAAGCACTGCTGGGATAACGTGACTATTTTAAATGCCCGTTAATCCACAGTAATCTGGCTCCTTGGCCGTAGTTAACTCAATCCTGGAAGCAAGAAACCCCTCCTGTGTCGACATAGGAACACAGGCTTTTGGGGGAAATAACACAGGGTGAAAAAAACCTTTACACAATACAGTATGTAATAATAATAATAATAATACATTTTATTTGTATTACATAAGAGCAAAAGAAAATCAACAATAACAATTACAGTTCAGAAACAGAATAAAATACAGGCTTCTTACGTTACTGGTTAAGCTTAAAAAAAAAAAAAAGTTTTTTTTTTTGTCCTTTTTATACAAAAAATGTTTTATAAATTAGAACATAGTTTACATTATGTACTTGTTTCAATAGGTGGAAAAGGCTATTCAACAGTTAAAATGAGAGCTTTTAGTGCATTCCTGTAATTTTCCCATTATATAACATAGCAGTAATTACTGTAAATGTTACTAAATTCTCTTTTACACGGGAGAGTTGCAATTTCATTATTGATGTTTAAACTTTTTTTTATCAGTAATTTGTAACTTTATTGTAGTATTGAGTATAGTACTATCAAATAGCTAAAGAAAAGATCCATAAAATCTAAAAAAGTGTAATACAATAGAAAAAATACTGAATTACCGTAATTTAAACTGCAGTTTATAACTTAATTTTATTGCATGCATACAGTGCATGGAAAAGATTTAATTTAACACAGTAGACCCGATTCAAATCCCGGACGGGTCATTTGCCCAATGTCATCCCTTGCCTTTTTTCCTGTCAACCTTATGGTACTAATATTACAATAGAATTAATAGTAAACCTTTGAGCAGAATAACAAAAATCTATTCAAACATATTTTTTTTCAAATGAGAAATATGTCATTTCTATTGGATTTTTTATTTATTTAAAATTTGATTTAAAATTTACTATAAATAGTAACTTTTTTGTTATTGTATTTTAAGCAGCAAAAGTAGGAAATTTACAGATGTCCATTAAATAATTTGTAACTATGTATTTTTTACAATGAAAAACTGGTGACCACAGCTGATAATTTTTTAATGTAAATCTAGTTTTGTTTTGTTATGGCTTATTTTTGTAAGCATATTTTAAGGTGTTAATCTGTCTCTTTTTATGAGCCCCCCTATTTTATAAGCCTCCATGCATATGAAGCCGCCCATGCCTTCATTTACAGCTTTGTCTTCATTCAAATGGTGAAATACTAATGTAAATGTGGGTGCCGAAAGCATGGCAAAGCTGGAAAATATGGACCTATATTTTGCAGCGGCAGGTTGTTTTGTGATCCATAGATTAAGATAGCTAGTCTCACAGTTGCTTATGTCACACCTACAACTTGTTCAGCACCTTTAAATTTTCTGCCTGTCCTTGTCTATTCTTTTTTGAAGGTCACAGTTAAACACAGCTTTAAAAAAGCTGACTTATTTCTAATTTCAATAGCCAAAACTTGACATTACTTTGTCCCTGTCTCGCACATTGAAGCCAGTAAGTCTGTTTACGACTTTGGGTAACGCGGTCGTCCGTAGCAACCGCCGTAGCAACAATAGACGGCCGAACATTCTGAGAAATGAATCCGCGCGGCACCGTTAGCTAATAGCCCTGCCTATAACAGACAGTCTGCTTGTCTGAATATGATTGCAGACATCTGAATTCACAAAATTCATATAAATTAAAACTGTACGCGGTTTTGAAGCCTTTCTGAACAGAATACAGCTTAAAACGTCATTCCTATTATCTAGGCTTCACGCTGCGGTCCGTCTACCTGTAAATAAAAGGTGGTAGAAAAGTTGAATTCCAGTAGTGGCAAGCCCAGTCCCATGGGAGCCGTCCTGGCGCTGTGTTGTACTCACGCCTGCAGTGCGTTGCTCCATGGTGATGGGGAATCCTTGTGGTCTCTCATACCGTCTCCCCTAGAAGGCAGAAAATCTCCGGTACCGGGGGGGAAACACCCAGCTGCTCTGTTTCGTCCAAGACCCTGACCTACATCCCTAAAAACAGCTCGTTAACTTGGACGGCCGCCAGCCCCAGACAGCTCCTGTTTCCTCGTGTACATCCCCTCCGTGTGTCCAGCTCTTCCTAACGCCTTAGGCAACCGCATTCCCACATACACAGCGGTTCACTGCCGAGCCGCCACGGAAACAGCCGAACCTTTGGCGCTGCTTACCTCGGCGGGTTTCGGGATGGGGCGCACCTGCTACTGCTGCGGCGATGGTAAAGAGAAATGTCCCCGTCTGCCGGTTACTGGCGGTGTAGCAACAGTGGCATACTGAAAAGACCAGCCATAGTGTATTAAAAGGGCAAATAAAGACCGAGTTGTGTATATTCCAGTTTTGTATAAAAATGAAACAATTAAACCATTATTTTTTATCAATAAAAAATTTTAGCATTCTTTTATTTTATATTTAAAATAAATTATGCCCTACAAATCGCAAATAGTCAGCAAACATATCAGTGTCCATTAATCAAGTTCATCTGAAACCTTAATGTGCATAACTCTTTAAAAAATGTGGTTATTGGTGAGCAATCTGTCAAAATAACCTTTATGGATAGGAGATAATCAAGGACATATTTTTTTGTGCCACACACCCAGGTGGCACCTCCTTAATTTATTTATTTATGAAAATATAAAAAATATTATATATGTTTTTTTGTTCTTCTTCCCCAGGTGGGACCTAAAATCTTTACTTTGTTTTGATTTTAATGTAAAAAAAAACATTTGTGCATGTATGTAGCTTTTCACTTTTCAGTTTTTAAACACAAGGCTGATGTTTCAAGATTATGTTTAAACCATATTTTAAAACTTGGAATTAATTGGATACAACTCCTAAACTGTAAGTAGCAAAAATATGTTAGATGGAGGCAATATTCATTTACTTTGTCTTTGACTCAAAACTGTGAGGATGTCCTCCCCGTGTTTCTGTGGGTTCTCTCCGGGTAGCTAGCTCTAGCTTCCTCCCACCGTCCAAAGACATGCATGTACAGGTTAATTGGCAATTCTAAAGTGTCCCTAGTGAATGAATGTGAGAGTGAATGGTTGTCTGTCATTGTCTATGTCTAAATGTCGGCCCTACGACTAACTGGCCATTGTCCAGCTGCTGCTGGCCAGCTGCTGGGATAGGCTCCTGTGACCACCTGTGACCAGTAGAAAATAAATGAATGAATATCCTGGTACAAAGGGTTAATTCAATCACACCTTACAATGGTTAATGTAAACTTTTTCATGTAAACGAGCTCAGTGGGTAGAGTGGTCGTCTTTCAACCGGAAGGTAGGCGGTTCGATTCCTGCTCTCCCCACAGTTCATACTGTCATTGTGTCCTTGGGCAAGACACTTAACCCACCTTGCCTCCAGTGACTGTAACACTGGTAATTACATTAGAACAATGTAAGTCGCTTTGGATAAAAGCGTCAGCTAAATGAATAAATGTAATGTAAATGTAACTATAGCTTTGGAGTTCCACAGGGCTCCATATACTTGGACCAATGCATTTCACGTTTTTCATGCTTGCCTCCTGTAATAAAACCAAGACTTCAACAACAAAAACAAATTAGAAAATGAGAAAATGAAAAATACCGAAATAAATAAAGTAAGTGTCTCTATATTAATTTTGTGTGAATGTCATGAAATGTAATTGATGGCTAAGAAAAAAAATACAAGTACTAATACACCTTTTATCCCTTGTTTATTAACAACTGTAATACATCTGTTTATACTGTACATTTGTTAATTATTTTTTACTATAGTTTTTTTTTCTGTGTTTAATTCTTTATTTTGTCCATGTTTGTTCTTTGCTACGACTTTTGTGTCATTTCTGTAAAGCACATTGAATTACTTTGGTACAAAATGTGCTCAATAAATAAAATTTCTTCTTCTTCTTCACTTATTTCACTCTATTGTTATTCCATTAATAGAAAGTGCATTTTGTGAGCAGGTGTTGTTCTAGCGACCCAAACATTCAGTATTCATTTGTTTCCAAATTAATTTTTTTCTTTATAAAATTTTTGGGGTTTCGGTATTTTTCAAAATTTGTCTTTGCATTTTGTCTTTGTTGTGTTGTGTCTATTTGTTTTGGGGATTGGTTGTTATTATTTGCACTTCAGGGCCACTGCAAAAAGACAAAGTGATTATACCCCATAAAACTGCAAATTATATAATTCATACTAAAAAATGAGCATTTTTTTAAAAAGAATTCTATAAATGATTCAAAGGTAAGTCCAAAGTGAGACATTGAAAAGTGTTGAGTAAAGTGTCGGACAAAAGTGCATGAAAAAGCTTTATTTAATTTTTTTATTACAATAAAAATAGAAAGGTACTGTTAGCATCATATTGGCTTTATACAGCACAAAAGCACCACAGGCACAAGACCTCGAAGAAATAAAACATAAATACATGATAGGATAATACTATATTTAGTCTGAGGGACTAGAAAGCATATCAGCGTAAAAGGATTCACCAGCAGCACTGAGAATAGAAAGAGTGGCTCCAAAAATCACAGAGCATATAAAAATCATGTACAGTGGAGAGTTACAACCCCACAGTGCTCCAGATGAAATTAGGTAAAAACGTATGGAAGAAAATGTCTATACCACTCTGATGAAAAAAGCTCAAATAACTCAAATTATCATAACTTCACCAAATGTTTCTCATAGTAGTCTAAAATTTGAACTTTAAGCATTTTGGCTAAGCTAAACCAAGTTTAGGCAAAGCAACAAACCTGATTTTAGTTTAGCTTTTGATAATTGTTGGTCATAGCACTGTTACTGTATAGAAAAACTTAAAGCATCTAAACATAGTTTTCAAGGTGAAGACGTTTCATATCTAATTGAAAGTGACTATCATTTCTGAGATCACCTGGTAAGAGAGCTGAGCTTATATCTCTAGAGGGAGGAGTTTCCCCTGAAACTAAACCTGATGGACCAGGCTGTTCTGGTCTCATAGTCGTTAGCTCTGAAAGGACAGTGTGACTCCTGATGTGAGAGTCATTAAAGGTTAGTCGTTAGTGACACTGTTCCATTCAGGTTTTGTTGTTGTTCTAGAGTGAAACTGTTTTGGTTCCGTAGGTTTCAAAACACTGTTATAAATACAATGCAACACGAATCTGAGGCCACCTCCTCTGTGGCTTCCATCACCCGCCTCTCAAACCATCTGGCCTCTCTGGACAAAATTCAGACATTGCTGTCCTCAAAGGAATGCCCTGGTGGACTGCAAACTCAGATCCTTCAGGATTGGCTCATCTGTGCCGATACATCCTAAGTCCACTCTTCACTGAACTGCATAAACTACATTACTCTGTTTGTACGAGGGGGATCTTGTCTTTAGGATGGACCAGTTTTTGAATACAAAGTATTCTCAGGTTTAAAGTGGACAGGAATGTTGTGTTTGCAAAAAATAAATACATTTTTCACATAAACCAGACACATAAGGGGTAACTACACCCTTCCCTTTTGTCCCTGGTTCCTGTCTGTTTGGTTTCTGTGTCCTCTTGGTTTTGAAATTAATCACATTTTAGGTAGACTACATACATTTTTTGTTTTGTTGTTTCAGAATGTTACACTAGCATTCCTTATTTTGACCTACCAGAGAATTTTTAAATTAAAGCAGCAGAGACTGTATGCCTCGATTACACAAAATAACATTAAATACAATAAACAATAATTTCAGACCATAACCTCTTACGGCCAAATAAGACCCATTTTTAATCCTACATCTTTTTGCACAAGTTGTTTTGAGTACTTTCCTTTCCTCAATTCTTCACAGACTGTATAATATCTATTTTTAAATCATAATGTGCTAAATGAAGACATAATCTGTCTAAAATCAAATATGTATGAGTATTGTGCCGTTAAAGGAGCAGAGTGGCAGTGACGGACACAAAGTGTAAACACATGCTTAATGTGCAGAAAAACAAAACGGCGAAAATAAAGAAATAATTAAAAAAAATATTTCAGATTCAATTAGCAAGATAACACTAGACTAAATTTTAATTATCTTTCTTCTTCATGCACTATACAAAATCTGTCACTTTTCCTCCACAATCCTATCCTGTCACAGTGTGTTCTGGCATGGATTTAGAATTGGTAATGTCTTTTTGGCAGCAAATATAGAAAACCTTGATAATATTGGTAGCACATTGTTAACTATTCTATTGTTCTATTCCCGTAGCTAATTGCTAATTCTATTTAAGTTATAATTAGCTACTTATATGTAGGCGACAAATTATATTATGAACAGTATGTAGGTTAAAAAAAAATGACACGCAATGTACAGCAACGTTGAGGAAGTGTGAGACTTCAGTACCCTAGTTCTTGTGCATGTTTCATTTTGTGAAAAACAAGTTCCCATGACCACATAAAATCAGCATATATGACTTACATTAGCCTACATTAGAAATCTTTTGTTTATATACATCTATTAATTTTAACAGGTGATTTCAACTGTAGTATTGTTTTCAGTGGAAGTAAGTCAAAGATGGTTGAAAATGTGCCTACCTTCCACACGTTTTCTGTGTTACGTCCATACCTACTTTAAGTACCTGACATTGACAAGTGTTAAGCTTGTTTCTATGACTTGTTCCATTTAAAGCTGCACCAAATGTCCAAAAAACACTGAGCAGGTTTTGTTGTCCTCGACTGTGGCTTCATAGTTTTTTGGACCCAAACAATCTAAATCCTGAGAGACAGGCAGCATTAAAGGAGAAGTAAGTGATATTTCATTATTATCATCAAGAGTTTTGATAGCTGGATATTCCAATAGCCCAAACTATTACTGTGTGTTCATTAAGTGACATGAAAGTCAGGTCACACGGTCTTTGAACAAATCGAGAATCCATTTTCTGGTATCCCGTCCCTTTCTTCCAATCAGCAGAGGTTGTGTGTGTGTGTTCATGGGATTTTGAAAAGAAAAAGGAAACCAGGAAAAACTACCACTGTGCAAAAGTAATATGGATGTTTGTTAGCTCAGGTGTGTAGGTTTGTTGTCAATGTTTGATTTTATTGTAGCCTACATATTTGTTGGATGTATTATAGAAATGGATGATGAATTGCACATGTCTGTCCGGTTGCTATTTTTACCGGGTACTTGAAGTATTGCAGCAAAAAAAGTCACACTTTCACTGCTGTTTTCTATCAACTATTTTGCAATTTTACAAATATCTCACATTTGACAGAGGAAAAGTTTGGTCTTCTCTTCATCTTTTGCAAACGTGTGTTCCCAGATATAGCATGAGTTTGACATCAAGAAAAAAGAAAGAAAAAAACAGACCAGACCAAAATCTGAGAGAATTTGGAAAATTTTACCCTTTCTGTAAATAATTTATAATGCTATATTTAAAGAAGAAATCTCATTATGGAAACATGCTAATGTCACCGGTCAAGGTCATATCAGGTGCAAAGCGGTTATAAAACAAATAAAACCTGCGTAAAAGTGGATTAAAAAAAGGTCTTTCATTAAAAATGTATGTATGTGTTCATTACTGATTATGTATCGAGTCATATAATACATCATGTATTTGACTCTATAGTAGCCAAGCCTGTTAGCTTTTTAGGTTAGGTATGTGGTCTATCTTTCATTATGAATAACTAAGCTAATGGAAAAAAAAGGCAGTGAGTTAGCCAAAATAACAACGTCACTTACTTCTCCTTTAAAAGTTGTAACGCAGAAAGAGATATCCCATAACGCAGTTTAGGCCACAGTTATCATAGCACATATGTACATACTGAACATATTTCATCTGTTTTCAAGATACATGCGTTCATATGTAAACATAGACTCAGACAATTAGAGGTTTTGAATTCATGGGGCAGTTTAGGGCGCACACAAACCCCCATAACACGCAAACACACACTTGACATGGCTTAATAACTGGGCCGAATTGTTCCATAAGTCTATAGCTTTAGTTTCCTTTCAAGTGTGAGTTGGACTTGGTCGTAGTGTGCTCTCGGCTGTGGCAGTAGGTCAGTCTTGTGGCAGTGCTGAATCGGACAGTGGGGTCCCCCCTCGCAGGTCCAACCATAATACATAATTCAAGGGGTCGCATTCATTTACAAAGGCAATGATTTCAAGAACACTGTTAACTACAGTAGAAGCAAATAGAAGTTACACATACAGTATACTGTACATCATAAATACATACTGTGGAAATGGCCCCAATGACATTTTAAATACGTGGACCCATTATGACAGTAAACTATTAAAATTCAATTATACTACTTTGTTGAAGAAAGGTGGAAGCACACAATTAATACCTTATAGACCGAAAGCAACAAGTATATTCTATATCTTTCAAAAATAATGTAAGCGATAGTATGTTTTTTTGCAGCAGGTTGTAAATGATAGTTGTACATAGTGGTGTTTTATAGCAGTTGGAGTCAAATGTTTCTCTATTATTGTCCTAAATTTGTGACACTGGTCACAGACAATGTTTGGATTGTGATGTAATACTTGAGACCAGTCTTGAGACCACTTCTTAGTCTCAAACTAATTTTTATTTGTTCTTATCTCGGTTACCAGTGTTGGAAGTAACAGAATTAGAGTATAACTACTAACAGAGTTTATTTTTCAGTAACGGAGTAATCTAATTAATTACTTTTCCCATCGTTGCAACCCCGTTATCGTTACTGAGAATAAAAATGGTCGCGTTGCCAGTGGCGCAAAAAAGGATATGGGCTATATGCGGCGCATAGGGGGCGCTGCCCCTTGGGGGCGCCAAAAATATGTTTTTTTTGTGGTATTTCCTTAATGTAGCTTAGCTGCTGTTGTGCGTTTCTAAATCATTTCAGTATTTCCTAAATACTATAACATTTTAGAGGACTAACAGGCTACAGTAGGCTCGCTCATTAGATTCCATCAGTGTTGGTCATCTTACTTTAAAAAAATAATTAGTTACAGTTACAAATTACTTCTCCCAAAAAGTAATTGGGATAGTAACTCAGTTATCACATTATAAAAGTAATTAGTTACTCAACAAAGTAACTGACGTTACATTTTTTATGTTCTATAACGCTATAACGTTGTATAACATCTTTAATATCAAAGATGTTTATATTAACTGCTTAAAGAATAAAAACACTATATACAGTATTTTAGAACATTTGGTATTTATTTGAACTCAATAGATTGCAGTCAAAAAATAAATATTGAAAATAAAATTCAAGTGCAAAATTAAGTCACACAAATGTAAACTTGTGTAAAAAGAAACAAAGGGAGATCAATTTTATATAGCGCTTTTCCGGGGGACGCAAAGATGCTTTACATATCAATTATTCATTCACTACAGTCACAAATTAATCTATACTAAAATACTCCTCTCATCTAACAACTAACATTACAACATACCTTGCAATCAATGTGTTCAGTTCTGGCTTGGTCACCTGTTGCTGCTAAAAATAATCAGTTTAAATTCATTTTAGACCCTTTTATTTATCCACGTCTGCCTCAAGTAACTTAAATCTTATGAAGCACCTCACATCAACACATGCTAACACGACACTTGTTGCTGCTGCTAACCCTATATGAAGCTAAGCGTGAGTTCCAGTGAAGGAGACAGAGCCACTGTTAAAACAAGCAATGCGACTCAGCAACAGGTGACCAAGCCAGAACTGAACACATTGATTGCAAGGTATGTTGTAATCAATGTTAGTTGTTAGATGAGGTGTATTTTAGTATAGATTAATGTGTGACTGTGTAGTGAATGAATAATTGATATGTAAAGTGTCTTTGCCTCCCCGGAAAAGCGCTCAATAAAATTGATGTAATAATAATAATAATAATAATAATGTATTGTTTATTTTCACTGAGATTGAACAACATGTTAATCTACAGAGAGAGTTGGATTGTGTTCTGTTTATTGTGCAATAATTTACAGGTACAGAGGTGTGCACTACTTAATGGCCAGATCTCCCTTTGTTTCTTTTTACGCAAGTTTACACTTGTGTGACTTAATTTTCCCATTGAATTTTATTTTCAATATTTATTTTTATGTTTTTATTCCTATGCATATCATATGTCAGACTGCAATCTATTGAGTTCAAATAAATACCAAATGTTCTAAAATATTGTATATAATGTTTTATTCTTTAATCTGTTCATATAAACATCTTTGATACTAAAGATATTATAAAACTCAATCTCAATCTCTTTAGGTCTTTAACTACTATTTTTAACGGCACTCTAGATTAGTTGTTCCCAAACACGGGTTGGGAACCAAAAGTGGGTCACAATTCTTCTGGTCTCTGGTCTTCTGAAATTAAGTTTGGGAAACACTGCGCTAGATGTTTCTGACACACAATCTAAGATGGCTGAAGATGGCATTGGTGACACAAGGTTGCTGCAACATAATCTTTAGTTCATTGTACCCCATTTCATTATGGGGTACAATAATGGGGCCACAATTCTATTCGTACTAGTACACCAACTATTTACAAATGACACATACAACCTACCTTTGATTATGGATTCCATTGTCATGCTCACAGTAAACACTGAAGTTACTAAGTGAACTTATACAGTGTACTAGGACTAAAGTGTAGATAGCACAACTAATATCAGCATGAGTGATAATTCCAACTGTCTACTCACAAGTACTACATATAAATTATATAGTGAATGGTGCACCTTGACCATACCAATAGACATATGTTAGGTAATAGTGATTTCATTCATTTTTGACGTAAAAATCAGCTCATGATAATGAAAGATAGCTAATTGTAAACATTATCTTTCATTTGACACTGGTAAGGATTTAGTCAGAACAGCTTTTGTATACTGAATATGAATATGCACCACAGAAACAATGCTGATTTACCCCTGAATTTTGAAAACATAAGCAGCAACAACTACAAACAAGTTAACCAAATTGAAATAAAGGGTATAACAGCGTCCCAGTTCAAGGATGGCCTCCTTTAAAGTCTACATTCATCACAGTGCGCTGACAGAGCTTAGCTTAGAGCATTGGTGTTTGCTTTGTGGCCTTCATAAAATCTGGTCAAGTTTGTCCGGCTGGTGTAAATTTGCTTCTAGATGTCCTCGCCAGCTCACATACATAATACTGTCCAATCACAGCATATAGAAGTCAACAAATGCACTGCAGAAAGACAGGCAACATCTTTGTATCTTTTGTAACTAAACTGCATTCAAAATAGAGTTCATCATACTCTCAGAGAAAATGCTTAATCTCTTTAGGCTCCACCCTTTAAGCTTAGTGTGCTCTTATTGGTCAGAAAAATCTCAGAATTCCTTTTCATAATTCCAACTTTAATTTTAGACATTAGACATTGACGTTTGACATCTCAGAATTCATAAGTTTCTTAAGAATTCTGACTTTTATCTCACAAACCGCACACTTCTGACATTATTCTCAAAGTATTATTACTTCTCTTTCTGATCTGGTGAGGATAATGTAAATGCCTCTCTGTCTGTGACTGTCCCATTTGTTTAAAAGTAGCACATTTGCCTAGCAGCCTTCAGAACTGTAAAGGAGCCACTGAACTGGGACACATCTCACTTCATCTCAACCAGGTCACCGGTGATGTCATCTGGAGGTCTGAGCCTGATTGGCCGGCAGGGCGTACAGATACTTCCATATGGCATAGTAGTGAATGGCGGCTCCCATGGCAACGAACAGGTGCCAAATGGCGTGGGCGAAAGGGACGATGCCGTCACTTTTGAAGAAGACCATTCCCAGACAGTAACAGGCTCCGCCCACCAGCAGCTCACACAGTCCTGACTGCTCTGGCTGAGAAGACATATTATATATTAGACATTTGTAGAGAAAACTCTGTGGACTATTTGCTTTAACATTCTAAATCATTTAACATAGCAAAAAGCAATAATGACCTGGTTGCACCAACAAGGTTTGGATTTTAAACTGGTTTAAATCAGGGTTTCTCTTAAATTTCCTTTTACAAAATTTGTTTTGATAAATTAAAATCACATTTTATTACTGTGATCTAGGTTTAACTTTAAATTGACTTTGGAGGAAGTTTTAACCTTAAGCTGGCTGCCTTGCTATTTAGTCCAATTATTAAAAATCTTTAATGCTGCTTAATGTCTCTTTGGACAGTGAGTCACACATTTTAAAAGAAAGGCTGGTCCAAGAGTCAAACAAAGAAACACAGCTGTAGCTACACGTCTGCTGTGACTGTGAGGGACTTGCTCACTGACAGTAGGCTGTAGATTGGCTACAACCTGAACAAAATGAAATGATATTAACCTGATTCTAAAGCCCTGCTGGAGACAATGCAGCAGCTACTGCTACGTTTGGTCTCATTGTAGACCAGTACAGTGGAGACAGAGCAGCAGCTAACTCCTCCGTGTAAACAAAATGTTCACTAAAGTCCAATTTAATAAACTGAGTTTAATTTTAAATGATACAACACAACTCTGCTAACTTTAAACTTGGTTTATGTCAAGACAGAAGTTTTACCTAATTCGGATAAGTACTAATCTAAGTTTTAATTAAACCTTGTTTATGCATTTTGGGCCTTAATGTCAAAGCTACTCACCATGGAAAGGATGACCAGGGCGGGAAACACTCCCATCACTGTATAGCAGATCAACTCCATTATCTTATACCTGACAGAGAAAATAGATGGAAAAGTACATGTGGCTGAAATCCTATCTCTGCCAGCCATCTTCAAAGAAATTACAGCACATAAACTTAATGTAAATACCAGATCAAGCTGACACATAGAAAAACAGAGCTTTTTATTCAATTCTATTTGGTATAAGATGGGTAAGCTTACAATGTTTTTTTTTTTTGTATGTATGTCCTTGGCTTACAGACATAATGTACTGCTTTAACTGCTTTCATTAATACATAGGGAGAAGCCACATTTAGTTGAATATCAAAATGTTAGGCTGACTTAAAATGGAGTATTTTGTTTGTATTTTGCTAAAAGTACATAAAATAACCAGGTCATAAGTCTGACCTCTCATGGAAGAAAAAGACGTAGGTAGTTCCAAAGGAGGCCATGACCCACACCAGCCAGCGCATGTGACATGCCCAGGGGCCCAGCTCCCGCAGGTTCAGCCTGATCACACACAAACAAGGAGGTATGAAAAATAACAGTATAGTGCTATACACACTTACAGTTCAAACTGTACACTTTAAACAGCACAAAGGGTATTTTGAAATATATAAATATATTATAATATTATATATATATATATATATATATATATATATATATATATATATATATATATATATATATATATATATATATATACGTATATGACATTTCAATTCTGTTGCACCAAAGGTTCACTTTTAGCCCAGATTAGTCTCCAGTGAAGCAAAGTGTTTTTTTTTTTTTTTTACCAGGGGGCGTAGGAGGCAGCAATGAAGAAGTAGATGACCATCCTGTCACACATGTGGAAGCAGTGCTCCACAGACCTGAGGCAGAGCAGAGACAGGAGCAGTTTACTCCTGGAGCAACAGACTGCAATAGCTCATTTAATAATACATAGAAAATGTATAAAATTAATTTTTGTCACTTATTTCACATTCAGCCTACCTCTAAAATGGAACAAGATGCCAATATTTTGCATCATGTTTATTGATACAAGCAAAACCACCATTTACATGGAGGACTGGTAAAGCATAAGTCTACAGTATATGTAATAATTAAGAAGATAAATCTGGAAGGAGAAGTTGAAAAACAATAGTCAGTGCGTAGTGTTTTTGTACCGCAGATGGCTCTTCTTCCATGACACGGTGTGGAACAGGGTGGAGATGATGAAGAGCGAGCTGAGCCCCGCCCCATACACCCAGGCCGACACGCGCTCCCATTGGTCCTCAGAGTGGAAGTGTAGGACGGAGCTGCCCAGCAGGCTCGGGATTATCCACAACTACATCCGTCAAAGTCAAGATGCAACATGAGACAATGAATCATAATCTGACAAAAGCCCAACATGAAGCATAAACCCGAAATCTTTTCTGTTGAACAGATCCCACTATGAGTTACATATTTTCCAATTTTTCTTAGTTTTAACAATGCTTTACAATCTTACTTTATATTTAGTCTAAAAAAACAAAAACAAAATACAAAAAGACTTTCAGATTGTTTTTAGTTGAAATATCATCCTTCTTTTGATCATTTTTTGGTGTTGTGCAAGATAAAAGTGTTATTGTTGAGGCTGTGCATTTACCGCATGTGTGGCGCAGTTGGCAGCATGCTCGTACTCTGTGGGCTGGTATCGCTTGTGAGGAGGAACACGGTTGTTCATAAACCTAGAAGACAGATAAACAATCTATTTATTCATCTGGTAAATCCACGAGCCATCATAGTATAGTTTTTTTATATCGCATTTGTTTCAAATTATTTTACAAACGTCTTTCACATTACCTTAAGAATCAATAAAAAGAAGTATTGCATTGTTTACCAAATGTTTCATAAGGAAATCTCCCTTGGGCCACAGTAAGTCAGCGATTGACCAATTATAGTACGCACTTCATCAGACACTTTGTGATCATAGGTCCCAGGAAAATATCAAATCAAAATCGGGGCGCACACAGGTTTTATCAGTAACAACGTCTCCGAAAAAGTCTGAATATACTGTATGTAGAAGGCCAAAAATGTATACTTATGCCTGTGTCTTGTGCAATTACATTTAAATGTTTTCTATCACTAAACAATCACTTCACATGACATTGAATTGTTTGAATTGTTCTAAAAGATTCAAAATGTGGTTAGTTGCAGGCAGGTATGATCACCATTTTAGCTGCACACGGAGACCATCTGAAAGGACAGTCTGGTCTGGGTCGACTGTAATCTGAACACCACACGGCGCACAAACAGCAGAAGCATAACCAGATACAATACTAAAATCACTTGACTTGAGATCTTTGGTGAGCTCCTCAGCCTCCCTGGGAGAGTCTATGCCAGGGTACTGGAGAGGAGAATGCGACCAATAGTTGAACCTCGGATTCAGGAGGAACAATGCGGTTTTCATCCTGGTCGTGGAACACTGGACCAGCTCTATACCCTCTCCAGGGTGCTGGAGGGTTTATGGGAGTTTGCCCAACCAGTCCACATGTGTTTTGTGGATCTGGAGAAGGCATTCGACTGTGTCCCTTGTGGCGCCCTGTGGGGGGTGCTCTGGGAGTATGGGGTCCGGGGCCCTTTGCTAAGGGCTGTCCGGTCCCTGTACGACCGGAGCAGGAGCTTGGTTCGCATTGCCGGCAGTAAGTCAGACCTGTTCCCAGTGCATGTTGGACTCCGGCAGGGCTGCCCTTTGTCACCGGTCCTTTTCATTATCTTTATGGACAGGATTTCTAGGCGCAGCCAGGGGCCGGAGGGAGTCTGGTTTGGGGACCACAGGATCTCGTCTCTGCTTTTTGCAGATAATGTTGTCCTGTTGGCTCCATCAAGCCGGACCTTCAGCGTGCACTGGGACGGTTTGCAGCCGAGTGTGAAGCGGCTGGGATGAGGATCAGCACCTCCAAGTCTGAGACCATGGTTCTCAGTCGGAAAAGGGTGGCTTGTCCCCTTCAGGTTGGTGGAGAGATCCTGCCTCAAGTGGAGGAGTTCAAGTATCTTGGGGTCTTGTTCACGAGTGAGGGAAGGAGGGAACGTGAGATTGACAGACGGATCGGTGCAGCTTCTGCAGTGATGCGGTCGATGTACCGGTCTGTCGTGGTGAAGAAGGAGCTGAGCTGTAAGGCAAAGCTCTTGATTTACCAGTCAATCTACGTTCCTACTCTCACCTACGGTCATGAGCTTTGGGTCATGACCGAAAGAACAAGATCCCGGATACAAGCGGCCAAAATGAGCTTTCTCCGCAGGGTGGCGGGGCGCTCCCTTAGAGATAAGGTGAGGAGCTCGGTCACTCGGGAGGAGCTCAAAGTAGAACCGCTGCTCCTCCACATCGAGAGGAGCCAGCTGAGGAGCCTGTTTCGGATGCCTCCTGGACGCCTCCCTAGGGAGGTGTTTCGGGCATGTCCCACCAGGAGGAGACCCCGGGGAAGACCTAGGACACGCTGGAAGGACTATGTCTCTCGGCTGGCCTGGGAACGCCTCGGTATCCCCCCGGAAGAGCTGGAGGAAGTGTCTGGGGAGAGGGAAGTCTGGGCGTCTCTGCTTAGACTGCTGCCCCCGCGACCCGGCCCCGGATAAGCGGTAGAAGATGGATGGATGGATGGTGAGCAATGAGGAGTTCAAATGTCCAACTAACTAAAACTAAAACAAATGCATTAGGTGCCTTTGACAACAGTGCCATCTACTTTCTTTAGGAAAGCACAGTCTGTTGTATAATTTGGTCCAGAGGTGAAAATATTAGGGCTCCACGACATTAGATAAACATGCAAAATTCAATAAGTGTTTTGATTATTGCAAAAACAATATGAGCTGTGATTGAAAGCGCTTTGAAAAAGAAATGTATTCATTCAAATTGCTTTAGAAAACAAAGAAATACAAAGCTCTGGACTAACTTTTCCACGTCTAAGATAAGTGTTTTTCTCAGAATTCTGACAACAATCTCAGAATTCTAAATTTTTATCTAATAACAATTCCCACTTCTTTTTGGCAGTGCTAAACTCTTCTGACAGTCTAAGCGATGCTGAGTCTGAGGCAAAAAGTGATTGATTTGTGTCACAGACATCAAGGTGGAAGTGTTAAATGTGAGGAATGAACCTATACCAGGACTTTTTTATTTATTTAATTAGTTTGGATAATAATGTCCCTCACATGGAAGACCAATAGTGTAGTCTACCTGATAAGCAGGTATACGCCATATGCCCACTGCTACAAAATGCACACTGATGCGTAACTGTATATTCCAAAAGCAGTACTCGCTGTCATTTGCTGGTGGACGCCGTTAGATTCTGCTCCAGTGTACAACTGCTCCCCTGACCCCAACCCCCCTCACTCCCAGCTTTCACTTTCCCTGACCAGAGAAAAAAAATGGAGATAAACTGTTTAAAACGAGTAGCCTAATGTAAAATGAAAAGCAAACACGCAACACCCAGTGTTTTCATAAGCCCCACGTTACGTCCAGGAAAACTGCTGAAACGTCCACAGCAAAAATGAGCCCAACATCTGTGAATCTCCCTCAGTGGTGTCTCCTGGTAAGTGCTAACAAGCTTACACTCACTAGTTGTCACGTAATAATCAAGCTAGGCCTACTAGACGGTCCTAAAAGACAAAAGCATAACCAGAGCTTGACATTTAAAACATTAAATTATTGCAAAGAAAGTTTAAACCCAATGCCCCATTGGCCACTGTCAATTTCTTTTGTCATATTTTCATTGGTCATATTCTCATATATATATACATATTCTCCATTCAAAAGATATTTGGAATCTCAGTGGGACTTTCCTGGATAAAGTTAACTAAAAAATAAATAAATTCCTAATCAAAGTCTTAAATGGCTAATTGCTTAGAAAAACAGCGGTCAATAAGCAAAAAGTCAAGCCCTGAACATAGCTAAGAATGTAAATATGTGAGACAGTGCTGTTTTAAGAAATAGGAATTTTCCACGTAATTTTGTGTCCCGATAAATTAATACTGATTTCTGATTAATATTTAATTCTAATCAATGTTAGTTGAATGAATGAATGTTACTTCACTCATTTTTTTCCATAAAATATTTGAATAAATAAACAATTTTACTTTTACTTGGCTGTTTTCTTTTCATTCATGTCTCATTTTTTATGTGCTTTCAATTGTGGGCATTTCTGTAGGCCTGTATGTATGTGTTATTAGTGAGGGTAATGTCTGAGGGCTGTCATTGAGGACAGGAAGTTTGTTGATATCACAGTAAAAGTCATTATTTACAATACAGTTAATGTGATAACAACAAATTTGCAATATACAGTATCGAAGCCCTAGAAAATACCACTGTTAACCATAGATTGTATAATAATTGCTGTTAACCCATGACAGCCAGGAGCAAACTGAACTAGAGGGATTGTTGTTTTGTCATGATCCACCCTGCCTCACACCCAAAAATCAATACAAATTTAATGAATGGTTTACTGAATTATTAAAACTCGTAAACAGCAATGACATTATGTATTATTTATTCAAATAAGAAATCATAAACTATTTCTGTCTCAAACGCTTTTCAACCTCCGTGTTTACCACTGATCCGTTACCCCTTCCCGACCCTTGCTCATGACTCGTTGCCATGACAGCTGTTACCTAGCAACAGTGGCAAAGCGCGTAGCAGCAGTCTGGATCTATCCTGCTTATATTTTTCATTGGCACTTATTGTTACACACAATGTTCCCATGCTTTCCCACACTTCAGAGCACACAGGACTTTCCTCTTTTGAACAACACACACACACACACACACACACCCCACTGCTGATGTCACCGCCGCCATGGAAACCACTGAACAGGGATTGTCTTTTTTGTTCCACTTCAGAAAACACCGTGTTTCTTTTCATGTGTCGTGCCTGTGTCTCAGCTCGGCCTCTCTGGTTCCTGTTGCTTTGTGATTTGATTAACGACAAATGGACAAGAGAGGATAACGACAGAACACACATGATACACAAAATCACAACCCCCTGCCCACGTCTATGAAGCATCCCACTCTGCCATATTTCATAAGAGACCTACATTCAGCAGCGCCTTTGTCTCGCTCTTCTATCCAGTCTCTCATGAGCAGCATTATGGACCCGTTATATAAACACACTCTCTTTGGGAATGATCTGCAAGGGGTTATAAACTAGAAACAGGAAAGGGTATTTCCTATTGACAAATCCCAAAAAGTTGGGAGACAGTGTAAAATGTAAATTAAAACAAAATGCAATGATTTTGCAAAGCATTGGGTATTTCTTCACAATCAAAAGTATCTTTTTGAAACATTTTACCATTTAATGAAAAATGATAGAGCTTTTTGACTTGGATGGAAGTAAGACATCTCAGAAAAGAAAAAAGGGGTAACTAAAAGTTGGCAATGGAAGTGGTGAAGCATCTGTCAAGGGAAAAGATGCGCAGAGGTTAACATATCTGCCCAAAAAAATGTTATATATGATGTTTTGGGATGTTTCAAGCGGGGAACCGCCCACCCGCCGATCGAAGGACAGCTGCTCTACCACTGAGCTACTGCCTCCCTCAATCTCAGAATATTGAGAGAATCTGTAGAAATGTCTTTGACAGGTTGAAGGTTCCTAACCATAGATTGTAAATAAAATCCGCCTATTGGTCCCCTAGTCACCAATACTGTCATTAGGGCAATAAAATGGCAGTTACATCCGGGCGTTTCGGCTTTTACTCCATAGTAAAACAATAGTTTTCAGGTAGCATAGTTTTCAGTGACCCCAGAGTTGTCACGTAGTAAAAACTTAGCTCTAGAGATCAGAGCCATCTATTTTACCAGGCTGTAAACATGATTTGTATACTTGTAAAGTCGCCATTGGGTTTCTCCTTATAATTCCGCTTTTGGAGCCTGCCCTCTGGTGGACGGCGGTATATTGCTGTAAAATCGCAGTATGGCGGCGCCCTTTCACGAGGACCATTTTAGAGGTTCCATGGGAGAGGCTTGTCCCTAACACAAAAATAAAGCACTGCTAAAGGGAGCCCCACAACAAGCTCTAAGGGGAAAAAAAGCATATTCTGCAAGAGCCAAATCTATAACCAAGATCATAATCATACTATACATACATACTATACATCATACTATATATGTGAATCTTTTGGAATTTTATGGTGCTTTTTCCAAATACTTCAGTCTTAGTTTCACCAGTCCACAAAACATTTTGCCAACACCGCTGTGGAGTGTCAATGTGCTCTTTTGCAAACTTCAGGCATGCAACAATGTTTTTTTTAGTAAGCAGTGGCTTCTTTTGTGGTGTCCTGCCGTGGATACCCTGCTTGTTCAGTGTTTAATGTATTGTAGACTCATGAACAGAGATGTTAGCAAGTTCCAATGATGCCATTCAAATCTTTGACTGTCATTCGGGTGATGAGTCTTTGTTGTGCTCTAGATGTCATTTTGACTGGGCGCCCACTTGTTGGTAGAGAAGCAACAGTCCCAAAGCAGCTCCATTTGTAGATTGTTTGACTAACTGTAGACTGCTGGATTAAAGGTACAATGTGATTGCACAGCAAATGTGCATTTTCATTAAAAAAAAAGAAATATAAAAATGTGATCATATCGGCCCAAACCTAGATTGAGACAAAATGAAAAACAGTTTTTTATTTCACAGCACGCAAGCTTTTCAGAATTGGGTTTGTATATAATCACTGCAAGCTTTATTTAAAAAAAGTAATCTATTGTCCAATCTACAGATTACAGCAACACCTTTTAGTCACTGTACCTCACTGTTGAAACCAAAAACAGAGGGGTGACCGAAGTTGTACAGTAGCTCGGGGCATTTGGGATGCTGTAGACCACTGTTGATAATAAAACTGTAATGTGCCAATCCAATCAAAACAAGGCTATTTTGTTCAACAGTGTTCCTTCAGCCCACACTGTCTCTCCTCACTGACTGCCGGTAACTCTGACGTCACTCTGTGTCAGAGAGGCAGACCGGGGAAGCTCGGCCACTTTATTAATGACTTTAGCAGGCTGACTGGTAATTATCAGCCGGAGTGAGCTGTGTGGACAGTGGAGCAGAGCTGAGGAACAACACATAAGATGGAAAAACTGCTGTGTGCCTGTTAAAGTACAGTGTATAAACAGGGAAGACAAACAATGAAACTAAAATCCAGCGGGTTATTTTTTTTTTTTTTCAGTTTCTCTGTCTCTGCGATCTTGGTTCTGGAAATGTATGTTGAACTGACTGACATATTCACATAAAAAATAAGTTGATTTGGAATCTGACCAAACTAAAGTTGGTTTGCGGTTGAAGCTAACATCCTTTATTGAAAACAATTTAAAAGGTGAAGTGTGTCCTTTTTGATGGTATCTGGTGCCAAAATGACAGATCCACAATTCTACACCTCATGGCAGCCCCGTAGCAGGAGCGGTTGGTATAAATGGGCTAGGTGGGAAAAGCCATTGTTTTAATTTACTATATAATGAGATATACATTTATGGTGAATGTTATGTACAATTATATATTTAATCTTAGGCAGCATCGTGTTTTTAAGGTAGATGGCAGCAAATCTCTAAATCTTAACAAAAAAGTGGCTTATTTTTAAGACATTCGTCTTGGTAATGTAGTGACCCCCACCCTCTTAATTTATCGAGCATTTGGGCAAAGTTTCTTCAGCCCAGAGGTTTGAGAGGCCATTTACACATGGATGTGTTTTGTCAAAACTGCAGTGAATCTGTTGTGGATTGGCTTCAAGTTTAGCTGATGTCTGGCCATGGAGGTGTTTTTGTTTCATTCCAACTGCCAGCGTCCTCTCTGAAAACAATGATGTCAAAGGCACAACACGCAACTTCTCTATCGAAGAAGGGCTAGCAGACGTAGCAAAAAGAAAACCCACCCCCTACTGTTTTGTACAGATTGTGTGATAAAACAGTTGCTTTTTCTTCTGGCAGACATTTAAACTTTACCATTGAGTAATATCAAGTAGTATTTATAAATTTTGAAATTTTGAAGGCTAGTATTGCAAATTGACTGACTTGGTTTGAATCTAGCAAAAAAACAAAAAACAAAAAAACAAACAAACAGATTTGCAGGATTTCCAGACAAATCTTTGTCAACTAACTTGTTGTGTGTTAGTTTCCCCTACCACTAAATAAATAACATAGATTTTAAATAGCGCTTTTACACCTATAGGCACTTAAAGCGCTAAAAAGAACTAAACCACTAAAGACATGTACAACACTCCCCATCCCCACACATGGGGCCAGGTTGTCATTGTAAGGAATGGGAATTGGTTCTCAATTGACTTTCCTGGTTAAACAAAAAATAAATAAATAAATTAGCCCTTTGCATATCCTCTCCTAAAGTGCTCATCAGTGTATAAAAGGCAAATCCATGTTTACGCTGGCTCAAACCCTAATTCTTTTCTTCTATGAGAAATAATTGGTTGAGAGCTAAACACTCAATAACATAACAACCATGGAAAATGGAAAAATACAGGCAGAAAGCAGGCCTGCATTGACAATTTATCTTTGTATTGTTCAGTTGTACTGTACTGCATATAACACTTGTTAAAAAATAGCAACATCCCTACTTGATTTCTGTAGAAACGTAAAAGATCTTATGGTGAAATCAGGTTTAAAAAGACTTTTCCCTTTGGTGTCCACTTAAATAAAACAATTAAATAAAACCCAAGGTGTAATTCTCAAAGTTCAAAAGTGAAAGGAGCATCAGCACTACAGAGCGTTATGTGTGTAAAAAACATCCATCAATTTATCAAGAAGCCACATCCAGAGGTAATTTCTTAAGGGGGAAGCAGGCCATATTTAAAAATCCTATTAAAAATCTTATCCTGCAAAAATCTCCAGAACACTGCATAAATTGACACCAATAACTCCCTAAAATGCTGGAACAAACACACCTCAAAATATTCAAGATTCAGCCAACTAAAAACATTTAAAAAATGCTGTAAATAACACTACAGACGCTCAAAAATATGGCAGTTTATCAAATCCCTTTTATTACACCTATGTTTGATTTTAAATGTGCTTTTATCAATTTACATGATCTACTTTTGACAGTTCATTAGTTCTAAATGCATTTTTATTGGGCATGTTTTTAATTCCAATGCACCACATCCGGTTTTATCTAATCATTTTTACTCTTTATTTTCCCTCATAATAACAGATATAATTGATTTCCACCTATTCCCAAACATGTTCATAGTATGGCAAAACTGCCTACCCTATCTTTAAGAGCTTCAATTGCATTAGGCTACAGATGTATTAATTGAACACCTGTTTACAAACCTAATAACACTCTCCATCAGCAGCCACACAACACTGAGCGCTCATAATATGCAGCTGTAGTAGCCTGGTGTGAGTGGACTTACCTTACAAGATTCATTTAGTGTAAATCAGCAACAGTTGACAGCAGACGGACAGTATGTGGCTGCAGCTGGAGCCTGCCTCTCTGCCTGCTGTCAATCCGAGGAGCCTCAAAGTGCAACGGAAAAATCCGTCCAAACGTGACGAGAGCGAGGGGAGCGACGCCTTCACCACAACAAGCCGCCGCCGACGTCGTGATGCTCGTCTTAAGCCAAATAATAAGAAGAAGGAGAAGAGGCAGGAGACGGACGCATCCCGAGCTGCCTCCGGAGGCTGCTGAGCGGAAGTGTGGGCGGGGGGGACAGGGATAGCTCTCTGCCCGGTGGCCCCTGAGCAGCTCTGGGTCCTGGGCTCCTCCTGCTTCAGAGGGACGTGTTTCAGCAGCGCATCACTCTCTGACTTTCTGATCTAGAATCATTTGTGGAGGGGGGTGCAGTTCACAGTTTCAGCGCTAGGTGGAGATACAGACAAGGGGACGTTAGTTTACTGTGATGAGTGTAGTCAGACCGTGGATGAACAGAAATACAATGTCTGTCTGTTTCTTAAAAAATAAAGGCAAAATTTAGAAAGATTTCTTTTTTTCTCATTACATTCTCATGTACATTATAAACAATTTAAATTTCAAATCCCCATCCCAACCACTTACAGTGTTCAACAAAAACAAACGTAGCCCTTAAAATAACTTCATTATATCAAATAAAAAAACTAAACAAAAATATCTACGAAAACAAGATATAAGTTAGTTACAGAGATAATATAATTGTGTAGTGGAGACCATATATTCAAATATTCTGATTGTATATTTTCTAGCCTAAATGGTATTCTTTCTAAATGGATCATTACTACTGCTTCTGAAATCCAGTCACTGTGTTGGTCTGTCTGCCTGTATCCATTTTTTGTATTTAGTCTTTGTTATATTGCAGATTGACAAAAATATATTTTTAATTTCTGCTGAGACATTACTAAAGCAATGCCAGTCTCCAAGTACACATGTTTGTATTGTTAATGGAATATCCTTAATGGAATTGCCTTGCCTTACTTCCTTAGTAGTAGTACACACTGATTTGAAGCTTGGATCCGGGTTTTGGAGCACTGTGAAAATACAGTCCTGAACTATTGTCCACATTCCTCATCTCTGCACAATTAAAATAATCACACATAAAACCTGACAAAAATCACAATTCTAACAAAAAAATGATAAAATATTTTTTATCTGGATCTAAGTGACTTTGTTTAAAATAAAATGAGTGATAAGAAAGTATAGTCTTGTCTGAATGATTAGTATTGTTGTAATAGTCTGCTCACCCCATATTAAAAAAGAAGGGCTTAACAATAAATTAAACAATTAAAGAGAATAGTGACTAAAATTAAGAAAATGATAATAATTGGCGCTGTACTGGAGGAAAGCCCTGTGATTGGTTAAAAGCAAAACACACGTCGCACATAAGTCCTGCCTCTTTGTACCACCGTCTTCGCCCTAAAAATCGGAAAAAGTTGATTTGGACACGCCCCTCAAAAAGCTTCCGTCTCCGCCAGATACCTGCGTTTTGATCGGGAAGATAAAGCCCAATGTGTCTAAAAATAATTACACAAAAGAAATGTCATCTTTCATTTCTTTTTTGAACACACTCATTCAACATTCAAAATAGCAGTGGAAAAATTAAGTGAACCCTTAGAATTAATAACTGCAATAACATAAACCAGGTGCTTCCTGTAGCTGTGGATCAGACCTGTACATCGCTGAGGAGCCCTGGCAGAACTGCTTTAGCTCTGTCATATTCTTTAGACGTCTCATGTGTTTGGCCCTCTTCAAGTCAATCCATAGCATCTCTATTAGGTTAAAGTCTGGGCTCTGACTTGGCCACTCCAAAAGTGGATTTTGTTTTTCTGAAGCCATTCTGTTGTGGACTTGCTCCAGTGTTTTGGGTCGTTGTCCTTTTGCATCACCACCTTCTACACATTTTCAGCTGACTTACAGACATCCTCACATTATCCTGAAGAATTGTTTGATATACTTCGGAATTCATCTCCCCCTCAGTGATTGAAGTTGGCCAGGCCCTGATGCAGCAAAGCAGTCCCAAATCATGATGTTTCCTCCACCATTCTTTACAGTTGGGATGATGTTTTCATGATCAAATGCTGTGCCCTTTCTACATCAGATGTAGCTCTGTGTGTTTTTTCCAAATAGTTTAATCTTAGTTTCATCAGTCCACAAAACATTTTGCCAATACCAATGTGGAGTGTCAATGTGCTCTTTTGCAAACTTCAGGCGTGCAACAATGTTCTTTTTAGTAAGCAGCGGCTTCTTTTGTGGTGTCCTGCCGTGGATACCCTGCTTGTTCAGTGTTTTATGTATTGTAGACTCATGAACAAAGATGCCTTCAAGTCATTCGGGGTTGTTTTTTTACCTCATTGATGACTCTTTGTTGTGCTCTTGGTGTCATTTTGACTGGGCGCCCACTTCTTGGTAGAGTACCAACAGTCCCAAAGCGTCTCCATCTGTAGATTGTTGGTCTAACTGACAGACTGGTTGAAAGTCTTTGAAATAACTTTGTAACCCTTTCGAGCTTTATGTAAAGCAACGATTATTGATTGGAGCTCCTCTGAAAGCTCTTTATGTGCCCTTATGGTACTTTTATGTGTAAAACATTCCATGCAAACTGGACGACTTGATAATGTATTCTCTGAGTGAAGACGTAGATGATCTGCTTGTGAAAAACGTTTTCTACAATCTGTACTTCTGAAAGGCTTCTCTCCACTGTGAATGGCCATGTGGTGAAGCAAATGTTGGTTTCGACTAAACATTGCACCACACTCCAAACAATGGAATGACTTATCTTCTCGGTGTTGTTGCTCATATGTTTTCAGAGTCTGTGGGTCTGTAAAGCATTCCTTGCAAACTGAACAGCTAAAGGGACTCTCTCCTGTGTGTGATAACATGTGGGAGGTCAAGTAAGCTTTTTGTGTATAAGACTTCTTACAAACTGTGCAGCTGAAAGGTCTTTAAAAGCTGAAAGGTCTTTCTGCACTCCGTGCATTCACATTATTTATTTTTACCACCCAGGTCTCTCACATTTACGTCTGGATTTGTTATTTTTTCTTTTAAAAAATTGTTTTTTAATGTCCTATAGACTAGACTACCTAACTGACTTCAAGTACCACTAATATCTTTGAGATATAAAGATCTGAGGAATAGAATAGAAAGAGCCTTGTAACAAGCATTTGAGGGAATTTGCTGGAAAGACCATGATGTGTAGGGAAAATAAATAAATAAATAAATAAATAAATAAATAAAAATGACAGTATACGCCCTTCTGTACCTTCTGTACCTTGCTGTGTGTTGGTGACAATTATGTTGTGTGCCTGGCACTGTAAGAGGAGTGCTTCATTCTCTGCTTACCTTGAGCAGCTGATGGATTCTCGTGAGATTCACAAACTCACAAAAATCTATGTACTGCTTTAACCAAAGGTTATAACAATTTAGCGCTTGTTAATACAGTATATTATACTGTACATGTGAACAACATGCCGTTGCTCTGATTTAGTCTGTGCCAGATCATATTGCACACAATAACACTGGTATAACATCTTCACATCTGTCTCTTTCAATGCAATACAAACATTGTGTATATGTTTGTATATATATGTGTGTGTGTGTGTGTGTGTGTTTGTGTGTGTGTGTCTGTGTATGTACAACTAGTGGACACTTTTTGGCCTCACTAGTGCTAGTAGTACTACTAGTAAGACAAAGTTTGTCTACATGTACATGTAGTGAGGTCCAAAATGGTCATTGACTAGTGACACTTAAGTGTCTACTAGTACTATTAGTAACACTGTTTCGTCAAGTGAGGTCTAAAATCGGTCACTAGTGACACTAGCGTCTACATGTGTGTCTCCAATTTTTTTGCTTTTGTCCAAAAATGGCCCTAATACGCCGTCGTACAAATACACCCTGGTATTTCAACTAAAAATTCTTGCCGTTAAGCCACACTTCCTCTTCTACCGCCTTTTTTTACACTTGCGGCGCATTGTGGGAAGGAAAGGATGGTCTTCAGATGCATAGGTGTATTTGAGACTCAAAATCAATTGTTCTTAGACCACCTTCATATTCTTTCACTAATTGTGTTTTCCTAGTATGAGTTTTATTAGCGCCAAATGAAATTGTAGATAATGGAGTTAACCTTTTTAATATTTTGAGGAGCAGTATATATCGAGTAGCTTGGGCAGATTCATTTAGAGATACCTTCGGCTTTAGATAATATGTTCCTACCAAGGATAGAGAGGTTCCTTAAAAGCCAATGATTAAGTGCTTTTGACATTTCATCTATCTTTTTTTATAATTTAATTTAATTAATTCTCAAGTACTTCATTTTGGTTTTCACAGGAATGCACCCTTTTGTATTATTAAAGCAGGCGTATAGTAGTAACAGTTCAATGTCAATGTCAATGTCATTTTTATTTATATAGCACCATTTCCACAACACATGGTTGACCAATGTGCTTTACACAAAACACACACCACAATTATACAGTAAAAGAGGGATTGAAAATTAAAATTTAAAGAATTAAAAAGTACCATAGCCATTTAAAAATAAACTTGAAGAGATAAAGACTAAAAACTATAATGTAATTACCAGTGTTACAGTCACTGGAGGCAAGGTGGGTTAAGTGTCTTGCCCAAGGATACAACGACAGTATGAACTGTGGGGAGAGTGGGAATCGAACCGAACAAAAAAACACAGTTCTTCAACCAGAAATAAAAGCTTTGTCAAACAGGTAGGTTTTTAATCTTGACTTAAAAGTGGACACAGAGGGAGCTAATCGGATGGAAGAGGGCAACTCATTCCAAAGTCTTGGGGCAATAGATGAAAACGCACGATCGCCCCTGGACTTCAGCCTCGTATTTGGTGTGAACAATAGTCTTTGGTTTGATGACCGGAGAGATCTTGTTTCACATTTTTTGAGATTCAAACGTAATCCAGAAATTCTTGGAGAAGGTTGAGATTATATTTAAGGCTTTTTTAACAACTGATTTGTCTTTTTTTAAAAGTACTGTCATCTGCAAATTGACTTCTGACTTAAAAATGTTTATTCCTGTGTGGATGTTTCACTTTGAGGTAAGCCATCATCTGTGTACATAGTATAAACAGTTGAGGTTTTATGGAGCATCCTTTTCTAATTGCACAAGAAATATTTATTGATGTTATACCTAGGTTCATAGAAACATAGCTATAAATCTGATTATAAAACATTTTAATAACATTACAAAATCTGTGCCCAAAGCCAAAATTCTGTAGTGTTAGGTGTAGAAAGAGTGTTAGGTGTGTTCTAAAGAGTCAAACGCCTTTAAAAGGTTTGTATGTCAGTCTCCATTCTAAATCTTTCAGCAGCTTTAGCTTCTTTTTGTTCTGATAACATATGCAATAGATGTTGTTTAGATTATGCATGTGTGGATGAGTTGGTGAGTCCTAGTTGCCCCTAGGGGATGAACGTGAGAGGGACCAGGTGTCTGTCGGTGTTAACACTGCAATTAACTGGGTAATCCCCACCTCCCAAAACAGCAGGGATGGGCTCCAGTTCCCTGTGACCCCTAACAGGATAACTGGTAGAGAATAAATGAATAAAGAAAATAGAATTTGAACAGCCCGACTGCCTGAGACACCTAAACCGAGTAAAAAATACTGTATACAAGTCAAACACATACAATAAGAAAATCCAGGAGAGTACTGTAAGAGCAATTATTTATTCAAATGCAAATTATGACCAGCATAAGCTTCTTGATTAATACAAAGATCCAGCTCAAAGCTTTTTGAGATTATAGTCCTCCGTACCGTTTCCAGACCTGAGGTAACTCCTTCAGTTTACTGTTTGACTTCAGGATCAAAACACTGCTTAAGCCAGGTCTGAGCATTGTGACCTATGTAAATACAGACTTATATTCTGGCAGTAAGCTTTATAAGGCAGCACATGTCTTCATGTATCAGAAGCAAGATCATTGTGATTGGATCAAACTCCATTTCAGCTCAGACTATCTTCAGGTTCTTCATAGCAGTCTCCAGAGTCTGTAAAACATTCAGCACACAACCAACATTTATCACCACCTCTGTAATCTTTAGAGCAGTGAAATGTGAAAGTCTAAGCCTATTCAATGACATACTATATATATACATTTTTATTTCTATGAAAGAGCATTAGGGGCACTGCAGAGAAATAGTTCTGATTTCAATCTCAGAACTATGGGTCCCTGTAAGGAACTAATTTCAGTAAGTCATTATTCTGATTTTTTTTCTTTGAATCCTGTCTCCAATCTCAGAATTCAGACTTTAATCTCAGGATTCCATTAACCCCCATACTGTAATTCTTTTCAGTTGTACTAATCCTCTTTAATAATCCGCTTTGATAATAGTATACAGTATAATACATGAAAGATTAATCACGTATAAGCTAGAATACATCATCACAATAAACATATTTCATGTACTGAGGATGAAAGCGTACCTTGACATCCCAGATGCTCATTCCTCCATCCATGCCTGTGGTGCAGAACTTGGTGCACTGGTTTCTTCCTCCTTCAAGCACCGAGATTTGGCTGAAATCAAATCATTCTTGTTTTTTAATAAATGCCTCTTTCACTGCAAACATAAAAAAATTCTAAACTACGGACCTGATGCTGTTTTTGTGCAGAGTGTTGAGGTCCTTTTCGGTGCTCTGGGTCTCTGAGGCGCGGCGGTCCAGATTCTGGAAGCGCTCCCTGGCACTGATGCCTTTCTGCGCTGCCTGTTTGGGAACGTCCAGTTTACCGCCGAATGTCAAGTTGCCTTTTGCCCCGTCGTAGACAAAGAGCACGGGGTAACAGTCATGGCCCTGGGGACACAAGGCAAACAAGAGAATATAGAAAGTAGCAAATGTCATACAGGTGTAATTCTCTAATAGTGAAGATAACAATAAGACTTTGAATGATGCGATGATGGCTGAATACTTACAGCTGCTACTAAGCTGTTTTCGGTGATGAAGGTGACACACAGCAGAGGAAGAGTCTCCGAGCTCAGACTGGTCACTCTATCAAAGGGGAAAGGTATAAATGGTCAATAAATGTAGTTCTGGCAACATATTTTTTTGGCGGCTGAACGTGGATCAGTGGCGCAAAAGGTGGGTATGCGCTATATGCAATGCATAGGGGCGCAGCACCTTAAGGGTGCCAAAGCGATGGTATTAAAAATTTATATATAATATTATTATTTTTGGGGTATTTTCTATATGTAGCTCAGCTGCTGTTCTGCGTCCTCAATATTATATAACATTTTAGAGGACTAACAGGCTACAGTAGGCACCCTCATAAGATTCCATAAATACAATTTTGGATAATAATGGAATATCGCGAGTGGGCGTGGCTGGCGGGGTTGCTGTGAGCGCACTGAGCTGATTTGGAGGTAAATACCCTCAAATTAAAGCGAAACGTCTGCAGTTAAAGCACATCTTGTTCGTTTCATTTCAAATCCATTGTGATGGTGTTTAGAGCCCAAAAGATTAGAATTGTGTCTATGTCCCAATATTTATGGACCTGACAGTACATAACGTATAGTTATGGTAGGCCTACAGTGGCTGATATACTTTAAAATAAACTTTTATTATTTACAGCCCATACATAATGATGACGGGGCTCACTTATTTATACATTAGTTTGTTTTTGGTTTTGGGATAAACAAATGCCCTCTTTAAGTAGTTTTGAATAATGTACTTACTGTGTATACAACAACATTTTAAAACTTCTGCCTTCCATAAAATGATTCATCAGATTCCATTTGTGGCAGAAGTGGCAAACACACCTTTACCTCAATCTCTGCCTATTTAGAAATACATTGTAATGCATGACCCAAACAGCTTATGGGTTGTGTTCTCTCTTACGTGCCACTCTTTCCACCCTCAGCCACAGACACAGTGGAGTCATGGGAGGTCCAGGCCAGACGGTTTCCAGATTGGGAAAAACAGACTCCGTGCACCCATCCTCCTCCTCCTGCACCTTCTGAAGCCTGGTTGACTGCCCCAGTTCCTCCAGACTCGAACATCACCTCTCCGAATGGCATTTTACTGCCCCAGGGCGTGGGCCCGGGCTTCTCCTCCACCTCTTTTATGTAGGCCGAGAACACCCTACAACCAAGAGTAGAGCAAAGATAAAGATTCTGAATACAAATACGGCTGTATTTTGCTTTTCAAATGGTTACTTTGGTGACAGGGACTTGTTTAGATGACAAAGTCACTTAAACATGATTTTGGCAAATGGAAACTAATTTACTATGTGTGTGCTGTCAGTGAGTGGGCGGAGTCACCCAAGTCCCAGGAATCTTACACAAAACTATATTGTACATGATGAAAAGAACATAAAGACTATAGGCTCTTAGCATTGTTGCTCCATCTGCTAATTGTTGCCAACTGTCTCGTATTTTGTGTGATTTTTATTAGCTGCAGTCCCGTATTCAAATTGGACCCTCAATATCAGACCCTCAATATTGTGTTATTAATATGTTGGTAATAAGTCAACAGATTAGCTGTTTAAGTCACTAAAAAACACACTGCATTATGGGATAAGGTTATGTTGGCGGTAAATTAATTTTGGTGTAATATAGCCAAGGTGAGCACCATAAGAGTCAAAATTGAGCGTAAACGACATACGTACAGTTTGTGTACCATACTGTTAAACATGGACTTAGCTACAACAGCACTGACTGCTTTGCCAAGATAATTAGGCTACAATGAATGTTTTTGGACCGAAGACTGCAAAATATTGTGACCTATCTTTCCCGAGCCAAATGTGAGCCTGTTTTATTAAACTTATTGAATTTATTTTATGTTACTGAAATGTATTAATAATAAAAAGAGAAATACAAATAAGAGAAAAACAACAGGTGGGTGAAAACAAAAAGAACTACACTACACACTATTTTGTGTTAAAATTATAATAAAATGTAATGAATAACAATAATACAATATAAAAAATAAAATAGTGTTTTCATCAAAAACTGTGGGGCCCATTGTTTGAGTAATGTTTTTGCTTTTGTCTGTGACAATATAGAGCAATTATAACGCCCACATCTTAGCAGTACAGGAGTTTGTTCTGTGAGCAGGTCTATAGCTGATGGTGACGGAAAGGGTGATTTAATGTAATTCCTACTGTTGTCCAGTTGGTGGCGAATGCACATATTAATTAGTAATTATCTTGAATTGTCTCGTCTTTGTCACACTGCCTTCAGCTGCAGAAATGTCATGGCAGCTGAGTGTGAGTAGTGTCTTCAAACCCACAAATAGTTCTGATATTGTTACTGAAGGTGAAAAAAGAAGACCTGATGCAGTGGAGGATGAAGGACAAACAGACAACACTGACCAGGACAGACAGATCTACAGAACAGCCAGTGAATAAAGTTAAGTTCATTTTTCTTATTTCCTTTTGTACTCTGAATCATATTGTGTCATATTCTGCGTTCTATATCTGCCTGTTCAAGCACAATATATCTTTCCGCTGTGTTTAAAAGATGTTTAAAAAAAAATGTTTAAACTCATGTTGAAGTCTATTGTTCATCTATAAAACAAATTAATCTGTCCTCTATGCTCATCTAGTAGCCTAATTTCTTAAAATGTGAGTAAACGAAAAAGCGATTATAATTATTATTAAAGTAAAAAAATAAAAAAATTACAGGTAATGACGGAAATTTTACAACTCTGTCCGTCAAAATGACAGAGAATGAGAAAGTCTAGTGCAACCTCTGATCCACTGATACCTGCATTTGAAGTCACAGGAGCCAGCTGCCAGCAGGATGTTGTTGGGATGCCAGTCCAGACTCAGGATTGTGGAGCGGATGGGTTTCTTGATATGTTTGCAGACCCACCTTTAAGAACAACACAGTCTGGTTTGTAATACTGTCCGTTTATAGTTGCGGGACAGAAAAGTGTTACAGTGTGAAACCTCACCAGTCGTTCTCCATCTCGAAATAACAGATGGAGATGAGACGCGAGCCGCTGCCCACTGCAAACTTGTTCTCCAAAGGGGCCCATTTGACACAGCGAGCGGCGCGGTTGATCCTGAGGATGACAAGGGTGGGCTTCCAGGTGCCGTCTTTAAGGGTCCACACATAGGCGTTACGGTCGGCCCCACAAGTGACGATGCGGTTACTCTCCGGAGCCCAGTCGATACCTGCAGTGGAGGATCACAATAATAACTCACCAATTTTTTAACACATCTTTGAAGGGCTTAGCCAGGTTAGTATAAATTTTTTCAAAAGCAACACAATCAAAAACATAGATCTTTTTTTGAGCTCTCAAGTTAAAGCAGCCTTGTGTATTTTTTAGCCAGCAGAGGGCGCTGAACCCTCTATGTGCAACTGCACTGTCAGCAGCACAATATTTGTTTCCAAGTGACTACAACAGACTACCCAAGGCCGCTTGTTTGGAAGAAAGAAAATGTATTCTGGAACAGTCGGTCATTTTAGTGTATTTTGTACAAATAGGACTCTGTTAGGGTCCAATGTATTGGCCTATTTTCTCTATTATATGAGTTGTGTGGTAGAGCCTCAATCACTCACGATGTGTCCTCGTCCCAGGAGAGGAGACATGATTCTACTGATCTAATGACTAAGAACCATCAAAATGAGTTACACAGGGCTGCTTTAAAGACACTAAAATAGACATTTTATAGACTCTGAACTTGTCTCTTTTGTGTTTAACACAGTCAACATTTTTGTGACGCAGTTCTGCTTAAATATGTTATTTTTTATTTATTCTTTTTAAAGGAACACTATGTAACTTTTAGCCACTAAATCTCGCTACTGTCTGTTTGTAGTGTTTGTTTTTGAGAGGAAACTATCCAAAACCGGAAAGATTGGTATAAAAAAAACATGTATTTTGAAACAGTCATTTTAGTGCAATTTGTACAAATACAACTTTGCTAGGGTCCTGTGTATTGGCCTCTTTCTGCTCCCTCTGATTGAACTGTGTCTCCCCCAGGAGAGGTCTGGCCCAGTGGCAGGAATTATATATCATTTATATCAGAGTTTTCTGTCCAACTGAAGGTACTGTGTCAGTGAAATACTGTAGGAATGATTTTACCAATCACACCTATGACCTACCTACTAAAACCTGTCGCCCCCTTGTGAAGTAGCTCTAAGCATCAAGTGTTTGTAGGTTTTAGCTGGTGTAGCTTTTAAAGCTTGTATAAGCAGATATTTATTATGTCGCTTGTTTGTTTTCTACCCACTCACTAACAGCACACAACGTTCACACTCAGTCAGTTGCCATTTAATAAAGTTAAAGAAAATAAATTACAAAAAATAAATAAAATAAATAATAATAATAAAATAATTAAGTTTAATAAAGTTAAATTGAATTTGCTAAAAACATTACTACCAACAAATTGAAATGCATAATTTTTTACTTTACACTAGCCTCCAATGTACTGACTGGTTGGAGCAGCATTTACTGGTGTAAAATACGGCATTAGGTCTTTGCCCTATTTTAAGACATCAATCGATTAATTAACAATTAGGGTAGTTTGTTTAGTTAACTTAGAGGCTATTAAATCTTTCTAATATTTGTTTTCAATCATCTTTTTATAAGGGATCACATGTGGCAGTACCATAGTATTGTTATTTAATGGCAATTTTGATCATTTCTAAAATATGTCATCATATAATGTTTCTATTTCCTTTTCCACAAACATACAATCTCTCCCGAAGCTATGGACGAGCACAAATTGGATTCTCACCTGTCACCTGCCCATTGTGCTCCTTCAGCTCATGAACCTTAGTCCACTTGGTCCCATCTTTCTTGTAAATGTGGACTTCATGGTTGTTGGGGCACAGGGCAATCTCTGGAACACATTAATAACATAACATACATCATACATCCAATAACGTAATCACTGAGATACAATATTACTGTGTCTCAGCAATATCACAGTGTGTTCCATATGTCTGCAGTAACCTGTGGGTTTAGAGTAGAGACCTGTACGGTACTGACTTTTCAATCCCGGTCCCACCCATATATTGTGTAATACTTTTATAGATTGTGTGCTACTTCTTTGTAATGTTTTGTAACTAAACATTTTTATTCCTTAGCCTAACTTTTAACATCTGTCATGGGACTACAGATGAAAAATAGCCTGTTGGCTAACTCTGGCATATTTACAGTTTTCTTTCTGTCTATCAATATGCACTGTCCCTGAAATAAATAAATAAATAAATAAATAAATAAACCTGACTACCGCCCAAAGCCAACCTTGACTTTCCCGCTCGTCGAGGCCCGAGTAAAACAAATTTAATTTAATTAAATTTGATAAATAAGTTACGGTGTTTGTGGGCTACAGGCTTAAATGTTGTTATTATAGCTTTCACAATTCGAATAGTGTAGTCCTGGCTATAGGACAGATATTAGGGTAGGCTACTTTTGTTTTATTAGTCTATTTTTTTTTTTTTAATTCAAGGAATTAATTATAAAAAGCCCTTTAGTGCAGGGTTTTTCAAACTTTTTGTGTGTGTGGACCACTATTTGTAATCAAAAAATGTTGCGGACCACCTCATAACACACATAATAAAATGTCTACACACAGTCTTAATTAATGAATTAATCCGCACCTCTAAATAGGCTTACTAGCACTACTATAACTAGTCATCACATCAGTGTGCAACAGGCTTGTTAAAAGAAAGTTTACTGCACACAACGGCTGCCAGATATTTATTTTATTTATTTACTCATGTGCCCGAGGGCATAATCAGGTTAATTTGAACAACAGGCTTATTTCCATAGCAATGGAAAAGAACACTTGGATAGTCAACATTTCAAAACCTTTGGCATTTCTGACAAAAACATTATGAAAAAAACATTTCAGAAACACGAGAGCAAAAAAACGGAAAACAAATGGAAATTAAAATAACAGGTCTCTCCACAACCCCCCCCCCTCTTTTTATTGTCTGTCTAATATAGGCCAATATTAAACAACTAAATAAATGCTCACCTAATGCGATGGATGATGTTGCTTTGCAGACATCAATTTCTGGATGTCAGGTTCAATTGATGACAGCCTCAATCTGAGATCTGATTCAATATTAAGTCTGTTCCGATATTTTGTCTTTAACATGACCAGGGATGAAAATCCTGATTCACAGAGGTAAGTTGTTGGAAAAGGCACAAGCCACTTCAGGGCTTTGTCGGACATTCAGGCATTTCTCAGAAAAGCACATTTTTAAAGCACTGTCACAGGACAGGTCGGCCAGGCTGTCTTGCTCTCTGGAGGTGAGGTTTGTCAGGGTGTAGTCACCCAGGGTGGCAAACGGATTTCTTATCCAATTCGCTGTTGTGTCGGGGGTTGGGAAATAAATCCGTATCTGAGTTTTCAGCAGGTGCTGTCTGATATCATCTTGCACAGCACTTGAAAGGTGCGTGTCTGAGTTGTCTAAAAAATCAGAAAGAGTCATAATTTGCCTCCTCCACGCGCTTGGCCCACATCCCCATCTTCTTAATTGCGGCTTCAACTTTGTCTTGCGTATAAAAGAGTAACCGACTTACCCTGTAGGCTCCTATTTAGTTCATTCAAGTGCTCAAAAATGTCAGACAGATATGCCAACTTGCAAAGCCAGTCTGCATCATTGAATCGACCAGAAAGGTCGAACTTTGTGTCAAGAAGAAACAGTCTCACCTCATCTCGCAACTCATAAAGCCGTGCAAGCACCTTCCCTCTTGACAGCCACCGGACTTCGGTATGGATCAACAATTGTCGGTGATCACTGCCCATCTCATCACATAAAACTGAAAATAATCTAGAATTCAGTGGGCGGGCCTTTATAAAATTGACAGTTTTTACTGCTTCATCCAGAACAGTTTTGAGATCAGGTGGCATTCTTTTGGCAGCAAGAGCCTCTCTGTGGATGCAGCAGTGGATAGATTTTGCTTGCGGAGCAACTGCTTGCACACGTTTAACAAGGCCACTGTGTTGGCCTACCATGGCTGCTGCCCTGTCTGTGCTTATTCCCACACATCTTGACCAATCAATCCCATGTTCTGTGATGAAACCGTTCAACATGTCAAAAAGTGCCTCTGCGTGTCTGCAAAGGTTTACAAAAGAGAAATTCCTCCTCTATTTCTCCGTTGTATTCATATCTTACGTAGGCGAGCAGGTTGGCAAGGTTCGCTATGTCCGTGGATTCATCCAGCTGAAGAGCAAAATATCAACTGGCTTTGATCCGCGATATTAGCTGGTCGTTCACATTGCTGGCCATCTCCTCGATTCTGCGCTGCACAGTGTTGTCTGATAATGGAATCAAGTCCATTTGCTTTTTCACCCAGCATGATATACACACTCTCTTTAATTGCTGGTAGCACCACATCCTCCCCGAGTGTATGTGGCATCCCTTTTTTCACTATGATTCGGGACACCCGGTATGAGACTTCTACTGCTTTAGCAGTAGCGCCACCTGCAGATGTCGATTCTATTACTTTTTTGCTTGTGCGGAATTCATGGAGCTTGCTTTCAAAAAACTCGACTGGCTTGGACTTAAATTCGCCATGCCTGGTTTCCAAATGCCGGCCAAGATTTGCTGGTTTTATGCTTTCATTAGCCAGTGTCTCGTAGCAGCAAACGGGCAACGGCTCGTCTTCGGGGCCGGTGTAGCTGAAACCTAATGCTAGCTTTCACAGTATTTTCTCTTCACACTCTTTTTCTTTGTTGTTTTCTGATGAATCTGGCTCATAGACGCATCCGACTCACTGTGAATCTCTTCATTTTCTGGAACTTCTGCCTCTATTCTCTTCAGAGAACCTGTTGCTATCCACCGATCCATAACGACACTGAAGTTGAACGTCACGGCCGAACACCACTGGCCTATTTTAGTAATCGCACAATAACTTGACAATTTAATGCAAATGTTATATCAATATAGGCCTACATATTCTTTTAATTTTTTTGGGAATGGGAATTTCCTGGTAAAATGAAGGTAAAATATTATTTTATTTTGCCTTTCCGCGGACCACAGTTTGGGAATGACTGCTTTAGTGGCATCTGGTGGCAAAAGTGCCCAGTCTGTGACCCCCTACGGTAGCCTGCATGAACATGTTTTCTATGAACAAACCAAGTAGAAACAGGTTAAATAATAAATAAAGAAATAATAATAATTAAAATTAGGTTGAGTATTTCATTCACAAATCAACAAGAGGTAGTTTTCATTGAATTCTATTGAACTACATCAGGGGTGCTCAACCAGTCGATCGCGGTCGACCAATCGATCGCAGGCTGCTTTCCAGTCGATCGCGAGAGTAAACTGCACTCCGTTTTGCCCTATCTCTTTCTTCACCGTCCCACGTCTCAAGACTTATAAATATTAACCTTTATAGACATGGTATTTCGTGAGTAAAGAAAACGGTGTACTTATTTTAAAAACAGTTCTTTATTTACCCTTACAAGATCATACGTTCAGCTCTGCGGTGCGCTGTGTGTGTGCCGGCTGCCTGCGGGAGGAGGAGGGGCGGAGCTATGAGCTGTGAGGATTTGCGTGACAGTCCAGTGGCTCTTTATGAATGCTCTTTTTGAATGATTTTTATTGGTTGTTAAAGATCTGTAAAATCCACTGACAGACATAAAGGGTGACCAATAGCTTTGCTTTATGAAAAAATGGTAATCTGTTTAATTTGCAATGCAAGCTTGGCCTTGTCGAAAAAGGGCAATTTGGAGTGGCATTTCAAGACTGTGCACAAAAGTTATGATGCAGATTTCCCGGCTAAATCAGCTCTACGCACCCGAAAAGTCCGGGAGTTGAAGGGGCAGTTAACAGCACAGCAGTCCATTTTTACAAGGCCAAACACCAAGTGTAAGGCTGCAACTATAGCATCTTATCGCGTCAGTCACGTTCTTGCAAAACACCAGAAGTCTTTCAAGGACGGCGAAGTTGTGAAAGAAGCGTTTGTAGAGGCTGCAGACGCACTATTTGGTGACTTTAAGAATAAAAGTGATATCATAGCTGCCATTAAGGACATGCAATTATCCCGTGGCACTGTTACACGGCGATGTGAGGGAATGGCCGAGGATGTTGAGGAGCAGTTAAGGAAGGATATTGAACTGTGTGAATGTTTTTCTCTTCAATTCGACGAGTCGACTGATGTTATGGATGTGGCACAACTATGTGTTTTCATTAGAATGGTTTTTGGAGACATGAGTGCAAAGAAAGAGCTGCTCACCATTTTGCCATTGAAAGGACATACTAAAGGCGAAGATATTTTTCAAGCTTTCATGGAATGTGTCAACAAGACCCAATTGCCCCTCTTTAAACTCATCTCTATCACAACGGAATGAATGGAGAGTTCTGGAACTTACTGCCTAAACAGAAGTATCACAACCTCAGAATATGCGCTTTCAACTTGACAGCACTTTTCGGATCAACCTACTTGTGTGAGTGTGCTTTCTCTCACATGAAAATCATCAAGTCAAAGTACAGATCTACATTAACTGATGACCACCTTGTGGCCTGCTTAAGGCTTGCAACCAGCTCCTACTGCCCTGACTACGAGAAACTAGCTGCCTCCCAGTGCCAGAGGTAGAGAAATAACTTTATTGTCACTATTCTATTTACAACTAGACTGTTTTATTATGAATTAGGGCTACATTTTCTGTTTGTTTTGTGCATATTAAATATATAGATACGCAACTGGCTTTCTGGGTAGATCTCGACACACTGACAAATTTAAAAGTAGATCTTTGTTCACAAAAGGTTGGGCACCCCTGAACTACATGGTTTTCCAAATGCATGTTTTGATACAATTATGCAGCTTGGAAAACATATTTTGAGGAAGTAGTGGATGTGCCATGTCTACATACTTTATATACTGTACATTTAGGGGCATTTCAGACACTTGTTTGTGGGAGGCGTATAATCATTGATTCTCAAACTGCAGTATCAGTACTACTGGGCATAAACTGGTCCTAAAATGTGAATTTCTTTTTGTTGCCTTTGGGACGTCACAATGTTTTACCATATTTTAAAACAAATTGGTATTCAATAGCTTTTAAATTAACAGCTCTCTGTCTTTTGAATTTACATTTACATTTATTCATTTAGCTGACGCTTTTATTAAAAGCGACTTACATAAAGCTTTCATTCACCAGTGTTACAGCTGGAACACCACTGGAGGCAAGGTGGGTTAAGTGTCTTGCCCAAGGACACAACAACAGTATGAACTGTGGGGAGAGCGGGAATCGAACCACCTACCTTCCGGTTGAAGGACGACCACTCTACCACTGAGCCACTGCGCACACAAAGTGCTTCAGTGTGCTTAGTGTTGTTTGCTATTGTGCCTTTTTGTTTCAGCAGTCACCTCAAGTCATTTTTTCTAAAGCCTAAAAATCAGGTTAGAAATCTGGGGTAATAAGGGTGTTTTGTCCTGCCCAGGGTCAGGACTAAACACTGTGAGGGAGCATTTCAGTTTTATGCAGGCCTCTACTCTGACAATGTTCAAGTCCAGACTGAAAACAGTTCTGTTTAACTGTGCATATGACAACTGAAAGTATTTTATCTGCACTCTTCTCTTTTAGTTTTGGTTTGAGTGATTTGTTTTATTTTAAATTTATTTAGTTGATAATTGTATTTGTGTTTTAAACCTGTCTCTCTTCTTTTTTTTTTAAAGCATTTTGAATTGCTTTATGTATGAATTGTGCTATGTAAATAAACTTGCCCTGCCTTGCCTATTTGTTGTTTGTTGTCATGTCTGTTTGCCCCTAGTGGAATTAATAAAGTGCTGAATTTAAATCTGAACTGGTGGTACACAATAATCTATAAATATAAAAGTAGACCGACCAGCCGTCATAATTCTTTTTCTGTCTGGTTTATCCGAGTCCAAGTTGGATTTCCAGAGGCGGGACAAATGGATGCAGATTAAACTAATCAGAGAAATGAATGACCTGACAAAAGCAATGCAACAATGACACCAGTTTAACTACTTTATGAGTTACTGCATAAAGCTCGCCCCGTTTTAGATAAACGATTATGATTGGTCGGGCTCGGGTGGAAGACAGGTTCAATGGGTGGGGTTTCAGACCCACTTGACTTTGTCAAGAAAGTTGTTGGGTCTGGCTAGCCAGGCTATTATGAAACAATGTATTCTTACAAAATGGATTTTTTTTTACTACAGCCTTTCATTTTTATCTAGTATATTTACTACTAGATAGTGTTTGGACCTTTAAAAAGCTGCAGTGGCTCTGTGACTTCAAAAACATTTGATTAGGAAATATAGTCACTTCCAAGCAGATGGGTAATATTCAATGGAATATAATTGTCTGCAAGAGTAAATTGTCCTAGACTTACAAATTTTACTGCCATAATGATGGTACTTCTGTGGTGGTCTTCTGCTGAATAGTTTGAGATGCACTTTTCTATATAAAGGTTAAATATAAAAAAGAGATTAGCAAATTGGAACACAGGAGAAATGTAGAGAAAAACAGATGACAATATGCTTCTGGCTCGGGGCTGCATTCAGACACGTGGGACCTTTAAATAGACAATATTCCTGAACTGTGACCTTCTATTCTATGATGCTGTGGCAAACTGTGCACATGTTTGAGTCAGGAGATGAGTCAGGAGCCATGTTTGTATGAGAGACAGGAATGTAGAAGGTTTTTGGTTCCTTAATCTGCTGCCTTTAGTGAAACTTTAACAGTGTGACTCAGTTGAACTGCTCCACACATCCGCTTTGCTCTGAAACCGAGGTGAAGATCAAAACAACCTAATATGGCATTGGCTTTCTCGCAGCTAACGGAACATAAGAGGAACAGGAAACAGGAAATACCTCCTCTCACCTGGGAGCCAATTATAACCGGACCCTTTTACATTTACATTTAGTCATTTAGCAGACACTTTTATCCAAAGCGACTTCCATGTGGCTTCCATTCACCAGTGTCACAGCTGGAACACCACTGGAGGCAAGGTGGGTTAAGTGTCTTGCCCAAGGACACAATGACAGTATGAACTGTGGGGAGAGCGGGAATCGAACCCCCTACCTTCCGGTTGAAGGACGACAACTCTACCACTGACCCACTGCGCACTTTTGTAAGTTTGTAATTGAAGAAATATGGTTAAATGAGAGAAGATGAGCACACTTACGAGTTCGGTCTTTGTTCCAAGCGTGGCAGCTAATTGGTTCCAGGAGGAAGCTGAAGTACGACATGGCCAATCGGAGCAAGAAGGGGGGGGGCCTGTCCAGGAAGTGGTTTGAGGGCAGATAACTGTCAAGTCTGAAAAAGAGAAGTGACAATTTTTGTTGAAGTCAGGAAGTACAAAGTAGACACATGTTAATAAAACAAGAGAAAATAGTCAGATACATTAGGAGCTTAAAGAAAAGGATTAATGTGCACCAAGTTATCTAATCTTAGTTTAAGGAAATCCAGACATGAGAGTAATGATGCAGGTTAAGAGTTACTCTGTCCCCCAAACTTTAGGTCAATAAAAAATGCATTTAATAACTAAAAATGCTTACTCAAAAAGTCTAAAAGCAAAGCCTACTTCATTGTCCTACACATTCATTGTACAAAAGTGGGTGTGAGTCTTTGTCACTGTCAAGTCTAAACACAATCTGCCAAGTGTAAAAAAAATATGTTTCCCAGCCTACTCACCCTTAGGGCTGGTGGCGTTGGCAGAGATGTTGTAAATGGGACACACAAAGAGCTGGAGCAAAGTGGACAAAGTAGATAAAAAGAAGTTCTTTTTTTTTTTTTTGAGCTCGCGGACTCTGGCCAGTCAACGCGAACGCCAACGACAGAGTGAGCTCAGGAAGAGAGCTGAGCGCAGGGGTGGGAGGGGGAGAGGTCACGGAAAGAGAGAAAAAAAAGAAGAGAAAAAAATGAGAAGGGGGGGGGGGACTTTGTGCAGGTTGGGCTTAAGGTGGAATGGGGGAAATAGGGATTTTTGAATGTTTGTGGAGTTGGTTATTTTGTTGTCGGTTTGCTGTAAGATAAAAAGGAAATTACAGCTTTGTATTGCAAGAAATACAAGGGTTCTGCGAGGAAAAAGAAAGAAAATGAGAAGGGAGCGGAGAACAACATGTTAAGATTAAAAAGGGGAGGAGGAACTAGGGGAGGGAACCACTACAAAAAGGGAGGAAGGAAGCAGAATCTAATACAAAGCATACAGTATATAGAATAACCTGCTGCTACTGAACAACACTCCTCTCATTTAACAAGCTTCACTGTGGATTAGACAATGTTGAGTTTTCAAATAAGCTTCAAGTAATCTTTATATTTTAAAATTATAAAAACGTTTCCCCCAGGGGCAATGTCTTTATTATGCATCTGTTGTAGCTGGAAGGATAGGATAAGTGAGAGAATATTACTATTATTATCCCTTTACAGGGTTCCTGCACAATTGACCAAGTTAAAGTTAAGACTTTTTAAGACCTATTATAAGACCTTCATGTTCCAAATTTAAGGCCCCAAAAGGTTTTTAGGGCATGTTTTAGAGAAAAGGCTTAGAGGAAATTTATAAAATGTTAACTTGCTCATACCTTATAGCTTTGAATCTATTACCATCTTAAATGTTGTTCTTGCATCATCTTAAATGCAAAAACTTAGATGGCAGACAACAAAATATGTCACTGCTACAGAGCTGTCCATTTTTTTTCTGCAAGTGTGGGAACCCTTAGAAAAATTCACTTTGGGCTTCAATATCAATGTAATCAGCATATCATGATTGAAAAAAAAAAAACAACACAACTTTGGAAAACAAAGGTGAAGATAACAGGGCTCTAGAATACCTTTTATTCTGGAAGCACTGGTGAGACCAACTGTTTTAGTTGGTTGTTTAGTTTCACAAAATAATTAGGCCTATTAGCGACAGGCCAGTTTACTCAACATTACCTAAAGTCTGTGAGAGACGGAGAGCAAACTCCACAGGACCGGCTTTGGCCCCTGGGCCTTGTGTTGGACATATGTTACAGGCATCACAACAGAGACTGGTTTTTACCACATAAACTAATGAAACAGAAAGCTGTAACTATTTTATGACAGGAAGGATTTTGGATTGTATAAGTACAGACAAGTATTAATATAGGTTTTCAGGTCAATGCTAGGCTAGTTGTTGTATCATTGCTGTGGTCCTAATCAGAGGTCTTACAAGGAAAGGGTTGCGTTTTAACTTAAAGCCTTTTAACAGTTGCTTTATGGCAAAGATAATTGGACGAGACACACACGCACCTCTTATGAAGAACTTCAGCAGAGACCATAGATTGTAAATAAACATGGATATAATCCGCTCATTGGTCCCCTATTCACCAATATTGTCATTACGACAGGGCAATAAAATGGCGGTTACATCCGGGCTTTTCGGCTTTTACTCTATAGTAAAACAATAGTTTTCAGATAGCACAGGGTTTCCCATATGTTCATTAATTTGTGGCGGCCCGCCACAGTATCGACGCGGCCGCCACGGATTGCTTTCAGTTTTTTTACTATTTAATTTGGGTAAAGTTGTATTTTATTGTAGATCTGCGCGCAGCTTGCCCCCTTCCAGAGACAATGTCCCTTCTCTACCTCTCTCACAAACTGACAAACGGAGGAGGAGCAGCGAATAGCTCCTCCTCTTCGAGCACAATCTGAATCAAAGCACGAGCGTCCAAGAAGAAGAAGAAGCATGCGTTGGAGGACGAATTGTTTCCGGTGCTCGAAGATTCCAGAATCAATCCGGAGTTGAATGGTTAGTAATAAACACTGTTGCACAACATAACTCTGAGAAGTTAGTCTATGTATTCCTCTAATTATTTTGTCTTTTATGAATTAAAGAAGTCTTGTAATCTGTTCAAACACACCGCGCTCAAATTGTAAACGCGCTTGTAAACAATCAGTTGACTGTAAATGTGCAAAAACTGTTTCCATTGCAGTTTTGCAAAATATTTTCACCTCACGCGAGCTTAAAACCTTTTTTGCGAAATTTACATGTTTCCATCGAGCTTAATTTTCAATTTGCGCGATTTGAAGGGTAATGGAAACGCATTAGCAAGCATTAAGGAGCCTGATTAATAATTAGCTGTTTACATGAGAATAACAGTTACAGCATGTAAGTTATACATAATGTTAACACGCTGTAAGCTGTTAATATCGACTGCCCTTACTACATAAAGTTAATGTTTAAGTATTTAATCATATTTAACGCCGACTGTTTGCTCCCTCAATACAGATGAATATTGAAAAATATTTTAAACGATTTAAAAAGGCTCGTCCAGAGGAGCAAATACAGTCTGGACCACAGGTAATAGCAAAGCAGAGAAACACATGTGGAAGATCATTATTCCGACCTTTGTGATAAGCTATTCGGTTAATTTATTTTGAATATTTCCAGGCTTCATTCAGCGCTGCTGAAGCAGCAAGAGAGGCGCAGGGAACATTAGCTGTAGAGAGAGATGTAGGAGAGGAGGACTGCAGCCAACATGCTGCTGCTGTGGGTGAGCCAGGTAGGGCTGAAGCAACAGGTGAGGTTAACAGCAAACACAGGGAGGTGTAGAAGCAGAGCAGGTCAGAAAAGCAGATGTTTCAGGAAAAGCAGTCCCATTTCTATTTGTCTGTGACTTGTAGACAGGACAGCAAGCACAAGCAGCAAGCACAGAGGCACTGGATTTGATCCAGAGTGGCTAAAGATGCCTCAATTTAAGAGTTGGCTGTACCTCACAAAGCATGGTAAATTTAATATCTGCATAATTTGTGTAATCATGAAACAATAATAAAAAAAATATTTTTATTTCATTATTTTATTAATTTTTAATTCTTTGACTGCTGTGTTTTTTTTGTTTCTTTTTTTTTAGGAATGTTTTGTCGACTATGCAGACAACACTAGCCTGCGCCTAAGACAGGCCGCGCAAATAGGGCTTTTGTTGAGGTTGGAGCCATTGTATACAGAAAAGACTACTTGGAACGTCACATCACTATGGAGCACCACCAGGACAGTATCAGATGCCAGGCATCTCTTGCCTCTGGTAGGTTCCAATTTCAAAAACAAGTATAAACCTTTAGTTTTCAAATAGTTTTATAATAATTTTGTCACAGGCATCTCAGTCATAAACTCGTTTGAGCCCACTATTGTTTTGGAGCATGAGGCAGTCATTGGTGGGTTCAAGTGCCTTTACTGGCTCGTAAAAAATGAACTAGCCCACCACACAAACTATCCAAAACCTTTGAGCCTTGCTGAGCTTCTAGGGTGCGACTACTTCAGGAAATTAAAGGTAAAGGTCACCTAGGCATTACTTAAGATTACATTTAATCTTTACATTAATAAATAAAAATTACAGTCCTTTTTCCCTTTTCCCAATGTCAAGATTGACAGGAGGAATAACTATAGGTCTCATCGTATTATTGACGACATGCTTGAGGTCTTAGCAGAGGTCATAGAGGAGCCAATTCTCACCAAGATTAAATCATCACAGGGAATTAGCCTGGAAGTTGATGAGACTACAGATGTGTCAGTCAGCAGGCAACTTGACTTGCATGTCCGGTATGGGAACATTTATTTTGTTTGATGTAAATTCCATAAATTCTGGGTGCTGTTAATGAACTGTGAATTCTACTTTCCTATGCTTTCTCTCAGATCCATAGATAAAGAGGGACTTGTATTTAATCACTTCCTGGATTTGGTCTCTATTGCTGATGGCAAAGCAGACACTATTGTCGCAGCAATCAAGAATGTTATCTTGAAGAAAGGCCTCCCAACAGAAAAACTATATGGACTCGGGACTGACGGGGCAGCCGTTATCACAGGTAATTATTTGATGCTCATGTGAGATTGTTTTATTTTTTGTATCCCATGATTTTCACTAAATTATTTTATTTATATTCAGGTCGTGTGAATGGAGTTGCAAAGCAACTTAAAGACAGTTTTCCAAAGATTGTGTCTGTAGCTTGTGCTGCCCACAAATTGGCCCTTGCCTGCAAGGATTCATCAAATGATGTAAGGTACATGGCCACTTTCAGGGACCACCTCCAAGAACTTCATTTATATTTTAGAAACAGTGCAAATCGTACTGCAACACTCAAAGCAGCATCCGCCACCCTGGGTGTCAGTGATTTGAAAATAAAGGTAATAGTAATTTGATACCATTGTAGTTATCTACTGTCAATTAATAACCAATAATCAGTCTTTAATTGCAACGTTTCCAGGAAGTGAAGGACACACGCTGGCTCTCTCAGCACAAAGCCATCGAGACCCTACAGAGGAACCTGAGCGCAGTCCTTGGAGCATTGGCAGAGGAGGCAGAGGTGAGAAGATGTCCAGGGGCAAAGGGCCTTTACACATTCTGTGCTACATACAGGTTTGTGGCAGCAGTTTACCTCCAAGCTGATGTTTTACCACACCTCGCATGCCTGTCCAAAGTCTTTCAAAAAGCACATGACAACTTTCTACATATCAAGGAGCAGGTATGTTTTTTGTAAATCAGTTTGATTTGATATATTGAAATGAGGGTTGTTTGCAGGTCTACTAAACAGCAGCTACTTTTTTTTTTTTTTTTTAATGTGGTTCCTGTCACAATTCAGACTCAGGAGCATCAAAGAGGCTGGACTGACTCCACTGCCTGGATCATTCCTGTCTCGCCTTCATCCGGACCTCGATGATCCACAAGGACTTGGAGCCTTCAATATACAGCATGAGGAGGAGAGGAAAAGGAGAGGGCGAGATTTACACGAAGTGTCGAGGGAGGAGCTGTGGGCCAGATTCCAGCGAGAGGTAAATGCCTTAAAACTAATGAATTTTCCTTTTCCTCTTCTAAATGGTCCTCTATGGCCTGGCCCTTAAAGGATTAGTTCACCTCAAAATAAAAAAAATCCTAAACATTTACTCACCCCAATGCCACCCAGATATGAGTGGAAGAGAAATTATGTTTTTGTAGGAAAACATTTCTGGATGACCCTTTGAAACTGCATTGATTTGGACTTCTACAATTTGGTTGCCATTTAAGCCCATTCTGTGGAGAAACATCCAGAAATGCTTTCCTAAAAAAACTTAATTTCTCTTCCACTGAGGAAAGAAAGACATGGATATCTGGATGGCATTGGGGTGAGTATGTTTAGGAAATTTTCATTTTGAAGTGAACTAATCCTTTAATAGACTGTAGTTAAGGTGGGTGTAGGCTCTTCCTAAAAAGATGTGGTCTGTTCATTGTAGGTCATCCACCCTTACATCACTGGCCTGGAAACACACCTGGACAGACGATTCCATGATCTGGACATCCTTGGGGCCTTCAGTGTTTTGGGACCGCTTGGTAGACCTACTCCAGAAGATGATATAATAAAGATCTCTCAGCTGCAGACTCTTGCCAGGAAATTTTGCCCTGAACAGGAAAATGAGGTACTGCAGGAGTGGTTCTCTTTCAAGAATCATGTTCTCACTGGGGCATTCAAGGTGGGTGTATTAAAATGATTACTAAATTAAACTATGGTTCACAACACCAACACAACACACTAATGCCATGATGGTAAACCAAATGTTGTTTCAAGAACAAAGACCAGGAGGAGATCCTAAGACTGCTGGCGAGTGAGATTGATGAGTGGGCCAACCTCTACCCCTGCCTGAGCCTTCTTGCAGCCATTGCACTTGTAATTCCAGTTTCCAGTGTAAACTGTGAACGCGATTTTTCAACAATGAACAGGGCAAGAACTTCAATTTGACAAGCACAGCAAATAATTATTCATTTTATTTATTTTAGTGCATTTTGTGGTAATTTATTTTTTTTGCACTGTCCTTAGGTGAAAACAGACCTCAGAAATCAGTTGCAAGGAGAACACCTGGCTGCTTGTTTGAGGATCTCAATCAATGGACCCTGTCCTGAGGCCTTCCCTTATGATAGGGCATTGGAGTATTTTTTCAAAAAGCCGCGAAAAATTAATTGTCAAAACAAAGGGTGCAAGATTTGTAGCTAGTCTGTGGAGCAGTCAGCGTAGCAATGTTGGTTATGTAAATATGTGCGCCGTGTCAATAAAAATGACATGAACTATTTAACCCTTTTTGTTGTCATCATTTGAATATATTAAAATATTACACCCCCCCCCACCACCACAGATCAAATCTAATTCTGTGGGAAACACTGTAGCATACTCCCCCAGAGTAGTCACATAGTAAATACTTAGCTCTAGAGACCGGAGCCATCTTTTGTACCAGGCTGTAAACATGAGTTTTACACTTGTAAAGTCGCCATTGGGTTTCTCCTTATATTTATGCTTTTGGAGCCTGCCCTCTGGTGGACGGCGTTATATCGCTGTATTTCGCTGTAAAATCGCCGTATGGCGGTGCCCTTACATGAGGACTATTTAAGAGGTTCCATGAGAGAGGCTTGGCAAAGACAGGGAAGCGTCTCTCAGATGCAATGGAATGCTGTGAATGTTCTAATACGTCCTGGTGTTTGTGTACTTTATATTTTTATAAATAAAGAGAAAGAACCTCATATAGCAATGTATTTTTATTTAAAATGTAACACATATTATTTGCAAACGTTTAGATCAGACTAAATAAAAATTTGGATGTTAATTTGAGATCTTGCTGCAGATTCAGTTGTAAAAGTCAGAAATGGACGTCGCTGCAGGTGACGCTCCTGAGGAGACATGTCCCATTGTGCTTAATTCATCTCTCCTTCTTCTCTCCTCTCTGTGGCTCCTCTGTGGGCGGGACTAAGATGCAAGAAGAGAGAGGGAGTGGAGGAATTGAGTGTGCACATTTAGAGAAATGAGATAAAGCCCCCATGCTTGGGTGGGTTTTCACCAGGGACTCCAGTTTCCTCTACCAACATTAAAAACGGGCTGGGTGCCTGGTGGCGGCTGCCGAAAACGAATATCCCCACAAAAAAAAAAAAAAAAAAGGAAAAATAAAATTTTGCGGTTAAATGCAATGTTCTAGGCCAATTCATAAAGCTTAAGTCAAACTCCAACTCTATTTAAAAAAAGAAAATAGATTTAACATAATTCTTTCTTTTTATTGCAAAAAAAAAGGCATTGTTTATTTGATTAACATCGTTTTTCCTTTGTGCTGGGAAATGTTCGTACGTTGACCCTTTTCGGTAATGGAAACACACCTGTAGCCTACTGAGCAGACACTGGAGCAGTAGGCTCCAGTGCAAACAAGCAGAGCTGAGTGTGTTAATACCAATTCTCTTTTTGGGAAATTCAAACATTTACGGAGCCCCTCTGGTCCCACTATGAAAAAAAAAAAAAAAAAATTCCTCCGGTCACACTGTGTAAAAAAAAAAAAATTTATATATAACTATCTCGTGGCCTCAAGATAAGCTAAGTCGTGGCCTCAAGATAAGCTAAGTCGTGGCCTCAAGATAAACTAAGTCGTGGCCTCAAGATAAGCTAAGTCGTGGCCTCAAGATAAGCTAAGTCGTGGCCTCAAGATAAGCTAAGTCGTGGCCTCAAGATAAACTAAGTCGTGGCCTCAAGATAAGCTAAGTCGTGGCCTCAAGATAAGCTAAGTCGTGGCCTCAAGTTAATGACCTAAGCCTAGAACGCCCTCTGCTGACGTTTTATCGTAGGCTACACAGACAGGCTTTTCCAAAATGTGAAACACTTCAATAATTAATGAACCAGTCACTACTATAGACTATCTTAAAATCATAATCATAAATACTTTATTGATCTTTATTGATATTGATAACCCAGGGGACAATTCTTGTGTCACAGTTGATATGCACATCAAGACATTTAAAGAAATATAAATAATAATATAAGTTGGTAAATAAACAAGTAGCCTATATACATGTAAAAAGCATAAATATATGCTATAAAATATGAAGAAGAGTTATAAAGGACCATGGATATGCAGCCTACAAGATTTACATTACTGTATTAACAGAATTGAATTGATTGTGATGAACAGTATGGGTAAATAAATAGAAGCAGAACTGCAGCAAACTATATTACACTGAATATTAAAACAGATAATATTGCACAGAATGTGAAGTATTACATTGCACTACAGTACAGGGTCCATTTAAAACTGCGGTCAAGCCATCCCCGTTTCGCAAAACACCAGCCAAGCCAGCACCGTCTTTATTTAGGAGTGCTCCCGTATTAGCTGTTTTACGGTAATGCAAGGAAACAGCGCCTAGACGTCCTCCCGAACTGATGAATGTTCGTTTTTTACATTTTCATTTTACATTACAGTCATTTAAATAACAAAGGGTCCATGTGTCAGACACTTCACTATCTTGAGGCCACGACTTAGCTTATCTTGAGGCCACGACTTAGCTTATCTTGAGGCCACGACTTAGCTTATCTTGAGGCCACGACTTAGCTTATCTTGAGGCCACGACTTAGCTTATGTTGAGGCCACGACTTAGCTTATCTTGAGGCCACGACTTAGCTTATCTTGAGGCCACGACTTAGTTTATCTTGAGGCCACGACTTAGCTTATCTTGAGGCCACGACTTAGCTTATCTTGAGGCCACGACTTAGCTTATCTTGAGGCCACGACTTAGCTTATCTTGAGGCCACGACTTAGCTTATCTTGAGGCCACGACTTAGCTTATCTTGAGGCCACGACTTAGCTTATGTTGAGGCCACGAGATAGTTATATATAATTTTTTTTTTTTTTTTACACAGTGTGACCGGAGGAATTTTTTTTTTTTTTTTTTCTTAGTGGGACCAGAGGGGCTCCGTAAACATTCCCCTTCCCTTTTATCAGATAAGTGCAGGGGTGGCGTGGCTAATTAGGATATTCGGGAGATTTTCCGATGGGCCGTTAGGTACATTGAGTGAGGCTGTTCACCGTTTTAACTTTCTACAGTCGCTTTCGCTGACACTGATTGTGTGCAGAGACAAGGGCTGGTCTAAGTGACTCTTTAGCTCTGTCACTGGTCAGGTTTGTTGAGCTGCTGTAGGATTTGCTGCCTGTAAAAAGTATGCGGGAATATAAAACTAGATGCGCTGGATTCAGAGAGATGACATTTAGTGGTTGTACCCAGTCAGTGGGCCGAGCCGTTTTTGGGCCGTCTGTTTTAGTGATAACACGACAGAGCCGTCAGGTAATTAAACATTGGAAATTGTTAGGCCTATGTTTGTAACGCCAAACAATTAAACACGTTCAGCTAATGAGTTCTTCTCTTGAGTGCTCCCACCTCTCGCCACGACGTAAAAAAGCAGCAGACCGAGCAACACACGTATCTGTGGCCTGTGTACTGTAAATATTTAATATAGATGTCCCGTTATTCCCCCGCCCTGTCCCTGTGGTCAGCTGGAGTTCTTCTGCAGCAGTCTAGGAGACTGGTTAAAACTGAAGCCCGCATTAAAGTCTTTGCTCCAGCAGTCTCTGTGTGTGAGTTTTAGTCTCTTTCTTCTGGATGTGTCAAAAGTAGCTTCCATCAGAAATAGAGCTCATAAACACAGACCATAATAAAATCCCATACCATAGGCATTAAAAGAGTAAGGGGTGGGTTTTATAAACAACTTTTGATCTTGATTGTTTCTGTTTGAAAGTTTGTGATGTTGGGGCCAAGCTATAATATTATAACATCTAAAATGCCCCAGAATACAGATAATTACATCTGTTTTGATTTTAAATTTTCTGAGACCACCCTGCTGTTCAGTCCCACATACTTCTGTCGAGTAGGCTAAGGGCGTCACATTACTGCAATATACAGCGATATACCTCCGTCCACCAGAGAGCAGGCTCCAGGCTCGGAAATATGAGAAACCCAATGGCGAATTTTCAAGTTTAAAAATCATGTTTACAGCCTGGTACAAAAGATGGCTCCGGTCTCTAGATCTAGGTCTTTACTACATGACAACTCTGGGGGTGATTTTTTTTTATTAATATGTTCGTTAATGCTATCTGACAACTTTACTTTTGCAGAAAAAGCCCGGATGTAAACGCTATTTCATTCCCCTGTGGTAACAATATGGGTGAATAGGGGACCAATGGGCGGAAGTTGTCCATATTTCTAGTCATTGCTAAACACCGAAAACTGTTAACATCCTTCTGTTGGTAACTTTAGCACTTGGCTAATGAGCCGTCAGCCTCTACATCTCTGACCTAAATATTGTAGTGTTCTATTGTTTTTGGGTGATTCTATTTGAAAGATTCAATAAGGGCTGGTCTAAGACATAAAATTCCCAGACTGAAAATAAGTCCCACCCCAGCCTGGGATAAGAGTTCCAGATTTGTGCAATTTCTTCCTCAGTAAACCGAAAAAGAAAGAGCAGTCACTTGGGTAGTGTAAATGTAATTTGTCTTTATTTGATGTCTACCTCATGGTCAGTTACATAGAAATCCTCCATCTTGTGTAGGAATTTTATTTTATTTTTTTAAGTCAAGTAGCTACAGAGCTTACAGCCACTCCACACATGTTCAGACAGCTGCAAACCCACTCCACCGTCAGACGCCACGAGCACATACCAGCTCTGAATATCAACTACATCAATGCTCATAATTCAACTCGCGCTAAATTTTGATATTTAGAGTTGGTGTGACGTTACATCTGAGGTAAATTACAGTCGGATTTTGGGATAAAACACACCATTGTTTTGGTACAAGAGGTTAAAGAACATAAAAACACACTTCACGTTTATGTATCAGTGGGACCGTCCCACTTCGAACGCCCGGTTAGCCTTCATTTAAAACAAAGAGAAAAAAACTTTAACAGTGATGTCACTCATCAGCTCGGTGAGTGTAGTGTATGACTTTGTGTTAGTGTTTAACAGTGCATTGTAGTGTGGTCAGTGCTTGAGTGGACACTGGGGATAGTTCTGTTTTGTTACTGGCTGGAGCAGCAGAGGGAAGAGGGCAAAGGGGAGGAGGTGTGAGGCTGCAGCGTCTTCATTCGTTTACATCGTTTCTTCACATGATGCGGAGACCCTGGATAGAAGCTTCTAGACTCTGAGGAACAGGAGACAAGTGTTGTTAGATAAAAATAAAAATAAAAAGTGTATTTAAGTGCTAGGTGTCTGCATGTACCTTAAAGTCCCAAATAGTCATAGCTCCATCAATGCCTGTGGTGCAGAACTTGCGACAATCCCTTTTGTCTCCCTCGTAGATAGACACTTGGCTGTAAAAGACAAACAATCACTGGTCGAATAGTTTTGTTTCTTTTCGCTCTAAAGTCAGTGAACACAGCTCCGAACAGGCTCACATCTGTGTCTCACTGATGGCAAGTACACGGGTCATAAAAACGCTCACTGATCTATTTTTTCTTTGTTTTAGAAATTGTGTTTTAGCTATTGTGTTTTTCTATTGCCGCTTCCGCCCTTTCCACATCCATTGAGATCCCTGGACGCCGGTACTACTCGCGCGAAACATGCGAACATGCTGTTCGTGTCTCCAGCTCACATTTAGTTTCATAGTTGTTTTGTGTGACCTTCGGCTGTATGTCTTTGACATTGATGCTGTCAACTGATCACCACCTAGTGGTGAGTTGGATCCGATCGCGGTGGAGGAAGCTGGACCGACTCGGCAGACCCAAACGTATTGTAAGGGTCAGTTGGGAACGTTTGGCCGAGTCCCCTGTCAGAGAGATCTTCAACTTCCACTTCCGGGAGAGCTTCGACGAGATCTTGAGGGAGGCTGGAGACACTGAGTCTGAATGTTCCAACTACAGGGGGCTCACACTCCTCAACCTCCCCGGGAAAGTCTATGCCAGGGTACTGGAGAGGAGAATTCAGCCGATAGTCAAACCTCGGATTCAGGAGGAACAATGGCGTTTTGGTCCCAGACGTGGAACCCTGTACCAGCTCTATACCCTCTCCAGGGTGTTTGAGAGTTCATAGGAGTTTTCCCAAACCGGTCCACAGGTGCCTTGTGGATTTTTTTGAAGGCATTCAACTGTGTCCCTCGCGGCATCTTGTGGGGAGTGCTCCAGGTGTATGGGGTCCAGGGCTCTCTGCTAAGGGCTGTCCGGTCCCTGTACAACCTGAGCAGGAGCTTGGTTTGCATTGCTGGCAGAAAGTCAGACCTGTTCCCAGTACATGTTGGACTCCGGCAGGACTGCCCTTTGTTACCGGTCTTGTTCATTATTTTCAGGCCTGTTTAGGCCCAGGGTTCGTACAGATACTGTATAATGAAATTCCAGGACTTTCCAGGACTTTTCAAGCACTATTTTGGGGATTTTCAAGGACTACAATCAGAGGTCTCACTTATCAAACATATACTTTATTTACTTTAAATTCTAAAAAAGGAAAATAGATGAATAAAAATTAAACAAGATGGTACAGATAAGGTACAGCACATTAAAGTATTCAATGACTGTGGCAACTCTAAGTATGAGAACATGAAAGTCACGGTACTCTGTGCACCGTGTTGCTCTGTGACTGTTGGGGTGAAATATTCTCGGACGGATGGTGGTCCAGTGCGTGCAACGGCACTGACATGACGCTCCCCTTGCATGTGACTCTTCAGTGCCGATTCGCCCATGTTTGAAATCCCGAGGGATTGCGGCATATTTTACAATGTGCACGATGCACACTTTTAGTGTCTTCAAGAAGCCACTTTTTATATGGTTCCTTTTCCAGCCAAGCTGGATTAAATTTACACTTCCCCGGTATTTCTTCGTCTTACTCTTTACCATTTCGTAAATGTGCTCCAGGTAAGTGATGTCAGAACTAGCGAGTTAACGTATAAGGCGGGTAGAAGGAGGGGGATGGGCTGAGGCGTTAATTTTGTTTTATAGAAAAAAAATATACACTTCAAAATTGCTTTGTAAATTCATAAATATTGCCTTTAAATAATTCAAGCACTTTTCAATTACCTCGTCATTAATATGACTGTTTTCAAGGGTTTTCCAGGACTTAGAATTTCAAAAGTCAAATTCAAGTACTTCAAGCACTTTAAGCACCTTGTACGAACCCTGTAGGCCTGTTCCAGAGTAATGTCATCAGAGAAAGATGAGAGGCAATGAAGTTCTTACTAATCAGTCCTAATTATTAACAAGACTCTTTCAGAATTACAATATCTGGGACTGGGATTTACATGAAGCTCTGAAAAGAAAATTGTTCTTTTGGGACAGGTTTTGTGAAATATGTGAATTATGCTTGTTTTTCTGTTATGCTGTGTGTTAAGGTATATCTCATCCTCAAATAAAATGTGTTGTTTGTTGGGAGTGTCCCTTACGTGATGCTGTTCTGGTGCAGTGTGTCCAGGGCAGTGTTGCGGTCCTCAGTGGTGGCTCTCTTGTCCATGTTCCTGAATCGCTCCATGGCGGACATGTTCCTCTGGATGCTCTGCTTGGGGAGGTCCAGCTTCGACACGAAGGTCAGCACTCCGCCGTCGTCAACACGAAACAGCATTGGGCAACAGTCGTGGCCCTGGAAGCACAAATATATGTGGATATACTGCTGTTTTTTCTTACACCAACGACAGCTAAGAGAATGTTTTATTCTTACCGCGGCTACTAGACTGTTCTCCGAAACAAAAATGACACTGAGGAGTGGGAGGAACTCAGTCTTCAGCTGCGAAGGACTGAAAACACAAAAATAAAACATTAACACTTAAACTATTTCCGTTTACAGTAGCATTTTAAAAAATGACAAAGAAAATGATAAAGTTTCTAAACGTTTTGAAATAAAACAAAATCAACTTCAAATCACAAGGTTACACATTTGTGATTCTTTTTCATACTCAGCAACCTTTTGCTGAGTATGAGTCTGAGCTTATCATGACACCAAATTCCATTTTCTTTGAAAGGCAGATAAAAATTTAATGCACAACAAGAGCATACCTGGCAGATAAAAATTTAATGCACAACAAGAGCATACCTGGCTGTCTTGGAGCTGTCCACCACAGTGACAGTGCTGTCGTGGCTGACCCAGGCCAGACGGTTCCCAGAGAGAGAGAAAGAGACAGAGTGGACCCAGCCGCCTCCACCTAACACACATAATATACAACAAAACATTTTCAAAAGGCAAGTTTAAACAATAAAAGCTGTTACTCAATCAAACAGGGTTACAAACCGGCTCCTCCAAATTCCGCTAACACTGCCCCAAAAGGCATCTTACTGCCCCAGGGTGTAGGGCCTGGTTTCTCCTCCACCTCCTTGATGTAGGCTGAGAACACCCTGGAGGAGAAAGAGGGGGAAAGAGCGAGTAAAAGGTTTAAATAATACACTTTTTATGAGCAGGACTTAGACTTAGGAGGGCCTTGTACCTGCATTTGAAGTCACAGGAGCCAGCTGCCAACAGGATGTTGTTGGGATGCCAGTCTAGACTAAGGATGGTGGAGCGGATGGGCTTCTTGATGTGCTTACTCACCCACCTAAGAAATGGGAACAAGGATGGATGGATTAAAAGAAAGATTAGAAACGCACATTGCATTAAAGATATCAGGGCTGCATGTACTCTTTGTTGAATAAGATCATTGCAATACGATATGACATCATGGTAAAGAGACACTGCAAAAAGCATTTTCTAGTATGTACGTAGCTCTTTGCCAACACTTTGAGGATTTCTTACCACAAATGGTAAATAAACTGACTGGATATTTTCCCTTAAAAAGGCATAACAAACAGGTTAGGAGAAGTCAGATCCGGGTTTATTTTGTCTTTGAATTAACTATAGGTAATACAATAAAGTATATGCAAACTGTGAATTCTCGGCACAGGGAATACCCAAATAAATTCCAGTTCTGCAATTTTTGAAAAATTTAACTGAACATGATATTGCTATTATTAAGACAGACTTATAGCATCCCGAGCTTATGAGACAATATATTGATTCTGCCACTGCCTGTAATACAAGATTTGAGATTTGAACGTATTTTAGTGGTTGTCTGAAGGTTCTCAGTCATCCAGGACATAGTGAAGATAAGGTTAAAGCAAAAGCATCTGGACGTAGGTTTCAAGGTGAAGACGTTTTATCTCTTGTCCTTGTACAAATCAGAGATATCAGATTGGTCTAATCAAGAGTAAGTTTCAGGTCAAACCACTCCCTCTAGAGATATACAAGCTCAGCTCTCATACCAGTTGATCACAGAATTGATCAAATACCTTGTAATTAGAGACAAAACTGAGTCCAGATGCTTTTGCTTTAACATTTTCTTCATTTTAATGGTTGAAAAATATTTTTTTTATGGTCTGGCTGTTGTTTGATTGACTTGCCAAAATGTAACCATAGTAACAGGCTAAAATTTTAAGCAGATAGTGTCGTCGTGACTGAACCAATACGCAACAATTGCACTTTTGACTTTTGCACTGCTCATTTCTCATTGCCGTACATAAATATTAATAAATAGATAAACAGATGTGTTGATGACACTGATGAGTTAACTGAGCAGGAACAAGCAAAGAACGGTTTAATACAAAGTGGCTCCATGTTATTTGGGAAACGTAAGATTTGTGACACGATGTTAAATAGTGCAATACAAATATGACTTGCAAAACTAAAATAGGAAGCATTCAAATATCAATTAATTTGGCATAGTAAATCTTCAATTTCAGCACATCCTTTATCAAGTGGATCACCGATTACCTGCATTCGCATTAAATAACTAGTTACGAGAGCTTGTCCAACAAATGATAGTGGTTTGTTTAGGTAGTGAAGCAGACAATTGGCTTTTGAACAACAGAGAGCAGCCTATTTGCAAATGCAATAACGTCCGAAATCTCACCAGTCATTTTCAGATTCGAAGTAGCAGACAGAAATGAGCCGAGCGCCGCTGCCCACAGCAAACTTGTTCTCTAGAGGGGACCACTTGACAAAGGTTGCAGCTCGGTTGATCCTGAGAATGACCAAAGTGGGCTTCCATACGCCCTCTTTCTGGGACCACACGTAGGCGTTACGGTCTGCGCCGCACGTGACAATACGGTCACTTTTAGGAGCCCAGTCAATACCTGGAGAACCACACAAACATTACACATGTTTCAGTTTAACAAAAGCATTATGGGTGAGGTAAAAAAAGAAAAGCATGTATATGACCAATATATAACCTGTTATATGTCCATTGTGCTCCTTCAACTCTTGAGTCTTGAGCCACTGGTTACCGCTTTTCTTGTAGATATGAACTTCATGATTATTGGGACTTATGGCAAGTTCTAGAAAAGCAAAGTGAAACATGTTCAGTCGATAAAAAACTAGCTAGACCAGTTCCTAGTATCTGTCAGTGGCCTTGTGGAAGACAAATGTAAGAATATATAAATACTGTGTGGGTCTTGTTATTGTATTGATAGTTCTGGTGAATATTTTTCATGAAATATATATCACCAATCTGTTCCTTTTTTAATAGATAAGTGTCTATAGTTTATATTTTCTCTTTTTTATGATTGATCTGATTAATGGTTCTGTACATGTTTCTGTATGAAAGTGGTATTTGATTTCTCGTGGCTGACCCAGACCTTTTGTGTATTTTTTATGTTGCAACTACAAAAATGTAAATGTATATAATAAAGAATAGAATATCTGTATAATGTTTGTTTTAACTGCAACATTGAATGCAATCTTTAAAGTGCAAAAGACAGAACAAATGGCTATAAAATATAGTGTACATAATATGCAAGTATACATACATACATACATACATACATACATACATAAGGAAATAAATAGACTATTACTTTAAACTTAATATGAATTTAAAACTACACAAATAAATCAATCAATCACATTGTGTTACTACTTTACAGCTCATCAAACGTTAATCGTGTAATTGAGCCATTAAGTACTTTATTGCATGCACACATTCGCACTTCATCTTTCTGTAAGCAGCTGTAACAGGTGAATTCAATGAGTCTTTTCTTGTCCTCTTTTCCTGATGTCATCTCATAATTACCTCACGGTTATACGATACTCGTTATGAAAACTAAAGTGTCTGTGTCTTACGTGTCCTGTCGCGGTTCCACGCGTGGCAGGTGATGGGTTCCAAGAGAAACTGGTGAAGGGACATCTTGTCTGGGTGTGGTCCTTAAGTTGAACTCTGCGAAGTCACACAAGAACTTAACGTTAGTTGAGCAACAACTGTCGGCTTTGTGCAGGGCGAGCTACGGAACTAAACTTATTCATTAAGCCACAACCCTAGATTTAACACTCCCACATGGAAACAAGGAATTTAGATAATAATCTTGACGGACACCAAGGTGCTTTTGCTAGCGATGTTAGCCTTGTCCTAAACCAATGAATAGTAAAAACATAGTAAAAACTACAGACGTAGCTAGTTTGTTAGCACAGACTATTTAAATAAGCTAGGGTTAGCAAGCCAACCGCGACACTAACCCTAGCCATATTTTAATATAACATGTGTCGTTTCTTATATACTCACCCAACAACAGTAAACCTGCTAAAAGTTAAACATGATTTTGACATGGAAGACGGTACCCAAACCTGTGCCATAACTGGCTCGTAAGCGGTAATTTACTTGCTAGCTGACAGACATAGTGGATAGTACATATGAATTAAACGGGCCTTTCGCAGTAACCATAATCCAGAGATTTCCTAAATGTTTCTAAACATTGACATAAAAAAATGGACCCTCTTTCCCAACAAGACGTCGGCTTTTTTTCCGAAGCAAACGCCAGTAGCCTGAGCGATAATTTGCCCGTATGCCGTACCTTCCGCTAGCCGCTGTGCTAACTCACCTCGTCAGGTTGCTTCTCCCGGAGTCCGTCCGCGCACGCTAGCCGCAAAGCTAAGTTTCGCTAGCGGTGAAAGCTTCTAATATGAATGGACCCGAATTCGCGGACTCTGGTCAGTCGACACGAATTCGTCCGGGAATGCTGGGGGTATGTCAAGACGGCCAGCAGGATACGACCCGGTGCATCTGGTAGCTAACTCGGCAGCAAAACCCGTCGGATGACAGCTAGCTTAACATCATCACTTTAGCGTTAGCTATTACATTCAAAGTGGACAGACCCGTTCAGCTGGAGTCACACGGACCGCGGCCGGAGGGAAGAGCGGTCTCTAGCGGGTACAACAGAGAACAGTAAAAGCGGCCTATTAGTCACAAAAGAACGCCCCCTGGTGTTTATTTGATAGAAAAAAGTCAACTGAGGAAGCAGTGGTAGGATGGTAGTAGGAGATACGTAGTAGTAGGCTCTGGCAAAGTTGCTAAAATCACATAACAACATAACATTTAAAATATTTTATTGTAAGTCCAGAGGGCAGTTGCTGGAAGCTAGTTGAACAAACTGAGAGTTGCATAGTTTTCTGAGTTGAGTTGATAAAACCAAACAAATCCAAACTTTGGATTCATCTGTTGCATGCATAGATTGTAAATAAACATGGATGTAATCCGCCCATTGGTCCCCTACTCACCAATATTGTCATTACAACAGGGCAATAAAATGGCGGTTACATCCGGGCTTTTCGGCTTTTAATCCATAGTAAAACAATAGTTTTCAGATAGCATAAATGGACATATTAATCAAAAATTTAAGCCCCTGCTGTTGGCTCACAAAATGGACCAACTTAAAAACTCATGGCCTCGACATATTTTCTGATGTTTCACTCTAAGTGTAAATTGTTTTGACATTTAAACAATGAGAACCGTAGAAAAAAAATGCCTATAAAATAAAAACAATTTACACTTTTTTTTTTTACAATAAAACTTGTGTGTGACCCAAATTCAGAAATATTGTGGCAGCAAATAAAATTTATCATCTTCTTCACAGGTGGGTTAAACTTCCTAAAACTGACTGACTGAAGAGCTCCTCTCATAGGACTACTTCAACAGTTCACAAAGGCCGTCATTTTATTGGCCAATGAGCAAAACCTCCCCGACCAATCAAAGATAAAGTTAATTAAGCACACCTGTCAGCTCTCTGTGTCGTGTGCTTCTCTCTGATAGGCTCCTAATGGAATCTAAAGGGACTGAGCCCTTTCCTACACCACCTTCATACATAGTACCAGGTAAAACTTTTTGTATACTCTGGGATTTACAAAACAATACATAATCTGATGCATGTAATGTGTAGGTGCAGAAGAGTGTGGACACGATGTGAGAATGTACACTGTTGACTTGCCCTTCAGCCCTCCACCTCTGCTGTCTTTTACCCTTTCTCCTGCATGTCCAACACCACTGCAAGGTAAAAAATAAAAAAAACAAAACAATTCCTTGTCCAATAATAAAGCTTTAGGCGTCTATTCAGTGTGTAATGTTGGTAAAAATACAACTGGAGAGTGTCAGATGTCTACTGAAACTTCTAATTATATAATTATAAATATAGTTTGTGTTTATCCTTAAGTTTAGAGCAAATTCAGAGTTGTTTGTCTTCTGAAGGTTGTTTGGGACCAAGCATAGATTGTAAAAAAAATGAATGTCATCCCCCCATTGGTCCCCTATTCACCGATATTGTCAATATGAAAGGGCAATAAATTAGCGGTTACATCCCGGATTTTCGTATTTTACTCAATAGTAAAATAATAGTTTTTGGATAGCATAAACATAGTAACGTAGTAAAAACTTAGCTCTAGAGACCGGAGCCATCTTTTTTACCAGGTTGTAAACATGAGTTACACATTGGGTTTCTCCGCTTTTGGAGCCTGTCCTCTGGTGGACGGCGGTATATTGTTGTATTTCGCTCTATTTTGCCATATGGTGGCGCTCTTACTCGAGGACCATTTAGGAGGTTCCATGAGAGATGCTTGGGACCAAGTAGCTTCCTATTCTGCAGCAGTTTTTTTTTCCTGGTTTAGAGACAAACCCAAACTTGACCAATCAGCTGTGAGCAAAGTCACAACTAAACCATTGGTCCTTGGCATAACTTTGTTTTTGGAGACCCTTTTTATTACAAGAATAACTACTACTTTAAACAATGTTTTTTATAATGGTGCCACAATATTGTGAATTGGAGATGCACATTTTATAGATAAAAACAAAATGTCAATTTGTGGCTCATTTAGGTCTGGACGATATATCAAATTGATTCGAGCTTCTAATGGGCAATGTCAAAAATAGCCATAGGCTATTGCTGAATTGAATTTAATGGAAAAAAAAAAGTTTCCTCTACCCTGCCTCACACTGTTGTGGCTATTGCTGCTGTTAGAACCTGAACAGGACACATAATGTCTGTGGAGATGCTTAAAAACACTAATAACCGCCAGAGAAAGCAGTCATGTTACCTCTGAAACTGATCAACAGAACAATGTATAGTGTATCTGCACTCTAAATGTAATACACACTGATGCTGCTTTGCTCTTGTTTTCTATTGGCAAAAATACTTTTAAATACATTTGAATTACAATAAAAAATATGTGATGATTATAAATTGTATAAAAAAAGATTTAATTTAATTCCTAGGCTCATTTAAAGACATTCTCATGCCAAAAACATAATCTTCTAGAGTCAAAAACTAAACAAAGCAGCTTTGCAACTGTTTTATCAACTCAAAGCTTACTCGGCAAATTGGAGCTTGTTCAACTCACTTTGTGGAACAGGCCTCTCTAAAAGCTCATTTTCAACCAAAAAGTCATGTAGCCATTTTGATCAAACACATTTCCTCATGTTATGACTGTTGTATAGTAGCGTGTTTAAGTCCAAAATAAGTGGCTCATATTTTTTTTGTATTTTTATCTTTCCAGTGCCTGCACGTCCTCGGACTCCTGCAAAGCCCAAGTTTGTGAGTTATGAGATTGACCTGTACCATAGTCCGGGCCTGACCACGTGCCCGTCCTGTCAGGCTCAGGTCACCACACAAGTCACGTACCGAGCCGGGACGCACGCCTGGCTCGTCTGCGTCCTCCTGATGTTGTGTGGGTGCGTCACACAGTTCTTACAGCCTCTGTCACTCAGAGCAGATAAATATGAATGTTTAATTTCTTACAGGTTGTTGCTGGGCTGCTGTCTGATTCCATTTTTTGTCAACTATTTTAAGGACGCCTATCACACCTGCCCTCGCTGTCGACGGGTGCTTCATGTGCACAAGAAGAGTTGCTGCGACTGAGAGCACTGCCCTCCACCCCACCAGGGTGACTGGTGTCTAGAACAGTTTTATATTTTAACAAAATAACTTAATAAATATGTGAGTCTGAGTGGTTTCCAGGCCTTTTGATGCATTTAGGCTGTTTAGATGACTGAATGTGAGCTAAAATATTGCAATTAACATTTTGATGTGTGGGACGGCCAGATGATGATTTGTCTTACAGTGGACAGATTAATTAAGCACCCAAATGTGTTTCAGCTGAATTTGTTACACACTTACCCAATGTAGCTGGAGCTTCACTTTTACACATACAATAATTTATATTGTTTGGCTACTCATAACATTTCCTCTAAACAAACTCAAAATAGATATAAATATAAAAATAGAATATAATTTAAAAAGCAGGTGATGATAAAATGAAAACATGGTAAAACCAAAAACTGAACAGTTCAAGGGGGTCACAAACTTTCAAGCAGCACTGTATTGTTGCTTTTCTTGTATTTCAAACCATGAGCATGATGGCTACAGATAATATTGATTTGTTCTCATGGGGATTCCAATTTAAAACCCTGCTGCAATGACAATTCTTTCAGCAGTACATTCTTTATTTAGCTTGTGTGCAGACCACCTTTTAGTTTAACTGATAATGCTTCCTTCAGTCCTGCGCCGGTCCGAGGCTGCAGTCTGGATTAGTGGCATGTGAGTAACGTGCTCTCACTGATGACGGCCGAGGATTAGAGGTGTGTGGTTATTTTAGACCTTAGAGCCTGTAGTAATGAGCCTGTGAGCTTTGTGCTCCTCGACATGCCATGCCACTCCCACAGTCATAAGGCCGTCCTGAGCCCGTTCCGGAACAACTGTTTGGTGACCTGCAGCAGCCGCCGTAACAGGGTGCATGGCAGAAGATGCCCCGGACTCAGCTGTATCTCTAAATGTATTTCCTCCTTAGTGTGCTCGCAGTTGTTTTCCCAGCACTTCCACAGTAAAACTCATTTTCTCTCATACCTGTTTCTTTGTGTGTGTGGTCAAGATGCCATTCATTCCTCCGGTCTCTATCGTGCGTTCAGTGTCGGGGTTGACCGGTAAGGAGAGCAATTCGTCTGCGTCGACCGCCAACAAGGTGTGCAGAGAGGATCGAGGCGGCTCAGTGAAAGAGCGGTTCACTCTGAACCTGAAGCAGCTGGGGAAGAAGAGTCAAGCCAGAAGCCATCTACCCAGAGCTAAAGGAGGGTTAGAGTCCAGGAGGAAGGACATCCCTGCGTCCATCCCTATATCCATCTCAGGTGAGGCTGCAGGCTGGGTTCACACTGGGCTTAAAGTGGGATAAAACCAGATGTGGTCAGATCAGACCTTTTTATATCAGTGTGAACTGTCTTTATTTTTATGTAGTTTTTTGACCATTTTTAGGTCTGTAACGTGTGGTCTAACACTTGGTCAAGACCCAAACGTGGGCCAGTGTAGATTTTTATTAAGATTTCCAAACTTCAAAAGAACATTTTTGATAATCTATGATATCCAATTTCTCACACTGAAATTTTTGAAGTTTGATTGCATTTGATTGTAATTTAAAAATATGGATCTTCTGAAATCAAGTTTAGAAAACATTAGCATAGTTAGATTCAGATTGGAAATGTAACAAAATGTAAAAATATCTCAGACTTCTCTCTCATGCTAAGCCCAGTGAGTGATTAATAAGTTGAGGCAAAATCACTTGTAGTGGCTTTAATAGTGGGTTCATAAATCGCACAGTGAATCAGGATCTATGGCAATAAATGTCAAAGAATGTCTATACTAAAATGGGATCTCTAAAATGACTTACCTTACCGATGCTGACTGTTAATAATAGATTATTATAAATATATAAATCAAGTCCTATGCACAGGAATGTCAGTGCTCTCATCACTTGCAATTGAAAGAAGCTAATTTTGGCAAAAAATCACCTTCACAATGATGCTAATGCTAATTTCTCAGCAATAAGGTAGCTAACTTTCACAGCTGGACCTCACTGCTGTCTAATTTTCTTTTTTTTTGACAAAAACATTTTTGGGTAATGATGATTTTGCTTGCAAAAGAGTAATTGCATTGCTACCATCGGCTGTTCAGTTGTTGGTTTCAGTGTTGTGGTAGGTTCACTACTCTTCCTGAAACAATGCGACTCCCACTGGGAAAAAATTGAAATAGCAGTGACTTTAATAAAAAAAATTGCAGTTAATGTCTTTTATGTAAATGTTTTAATGGTGCATTGTGTATTGTTGCATAAAATTGAAGAACTGATCAGTCAAAACGGTCTACCTTGCCAAGATGTTAAATGACTATAAGCAAATGCACTCAATGTAATTAACCCATTCAAAGGCATAAACCACTTACTCCTCCTGTACTGCTATCCAGCAGCGCAACCCAGTCCAACCCAAACCTGTGTGAAGGTCAGGTCAGAGGTCAAGTCCAGAGCTCAGGAGGAAGCCCACTTCACCCTGACGCTGACCCCTGAGGCCGTCCTGCTGCTGCAGCGGAGGAACAGTGAGAAGCATCAGCGGGCCAACAAGACCTCAAACAGTGCAGTGGGCTGTGGAGGTGGTCCAGACTCCAGACCGAGTGGGTAGGTCCTGACATGTTTTCTTGGTGCTGTAAGACCATGTAACCATGTTGGCCTGTTCGGCAGGTGGTGGGAATATCCTGTACATCCCAGTGTTGATTGTACAAGTAAAACAAATATATTTGCTGAATGAAGTCCCCCACAAATAACAGGTACAATTCCTTCATCTTACATGTTTACACTCTGTTCCAGACGCAGACGAGAACCCTCCAAAAGGCATCAGGCGACGACGAGACGCAGCGACTCGGGTAACAGGGTCACACCGAAGAATAGCAGCGAGGCTGAGATGATGGACATCCGCTCTATCCTGAAGATCTCCCTCCTAAACGAGCACCACAGGTATGACGACGTGGAGTACGAGGAGGAGGAGGACTACGGTGTTGACGAGCGAGTGGTGATGAAATGCACAGAGTGGCTGCGAGGCCTGGAGAGCCCTGTGACAGGAAGTGGACTCAGCAAGAGCAGTGCCAAAAGCTGCTGAAACAACCAGTGTGGACTTACATAAATTTCATTGATTTGATTAATGTTTTTCTGCTTCCAAGTCTTTAGTTTCTCTTACAAACAAAAAGACAAGACAGTATTGAGACTTTTTCATGCAGAATTAAAAAAATTAATTCAAATGTTAAGATACAAAAAACATTAGGAGCCCCCTCCCGATACACTCCTGACCGGCAATCAGATGGTTGGATAAAATTCTGTCCTGCGATTTACTCATACATTGTAAGCTGGGGTTGTATTTGAAACAACAAACACACATTAGTGTATGCCCGGCTTAAGACATGAACACAAGTAATTTAGGGACTATTGCTTTTGTAACTGATAGCCAGTTCATATCGTTTCTGGTGAGGGAAGACCTCACCACAAAGCGCTTGGTTTACTAAACTGTGGAAGAAAGAGACATGTCTGATACAGATCTTTTATATTTCAGTCGTGCACTACGGTCAATAAACCCTTCTTTCCTTCAACAAGTGTAAAGCATTTAGGCAACATTTAATCCTCCACATAATGTATGTTGTTGTATGATTTGGCCCAACGGTACACACCTCCCTCCTCCTGCTGCAAGTTCAATCACAGATCATCTTTGATTCTGATGAATGTTAAATGAGTACTATAAATGATGTAGAATCACTCTCTGTAAAACTGATACACCCAGTAGTTTCTCAGTTCTCTGCTGCGTGCAGTGTCAGGCATTAGGTGTAAACCTCTGTGGTCTGCTCTGTTTGTGTGAGAGGACACGTGCTGCCACACTGCTGGTCTGTTTTGCAATTACATAATCTCAAAGTAGTGTCTCACGGACAATTGCACATCGAAATAAATCTGGCTCAAAATGATGTTCTTTCATCAGCAGTTTAATGAACTGCCTATCTACCATGAACTTCCAATGTTATCTCACAGTTGGCATGCAGGTTTTTGAAGGATAAATCCATGCACTATTCTGTGAACTGAACTGCTTTGTCTTGTAGCTGCTGTATACATTAAAATATTTTATTGTAATTGCCATTGTACTTCAAGATTAAAACTTGTCAATTTGAAAGAAGTTCACCACCGAAAATAACCCTAGTTTTGGAGTATTGTACCTTATCTACATGGAGTTCTGTTTGTAAAAACTGGTCTTTGTCCTGAGACCGGTGGTAAGAACATATGGTCTTGGTTTGGGTATGTTAAATTAGGACCAACCAAGACCACATCTGAAAATGATCACAATCTTACTTTCTAATGTTCTTCTGGCTCTACATTCTTCACTAGCCCTTCCATGAGTCTGACTTAGTCTAAGACTCGACTGTATTTCCAGTGTTCCCTGGGATTTCTCTGAATGTATCATAGACTGGTCTTGACACGATCCCCATCCCTGAAAATCTCGGTCTTGATCATGAATTTGTCTTGGTTAGGGTAGTAACTGATTACAACACTAGTTTTCCAGTCAGCCCCAGAACATCTTTGGTACGTCTCACAAAACCCTGTCTCATCTTTGTAAATATAAATATGTTTAAGATTAGACTTATTGACAATGTTTGTGGCTGACTGTAATGTGTGCAGATCTATTCTCTTCCAAGGGGACTGGAGTTGTGGAATAGTAAGTCCCCAATCCCCTTGTGGCTCGAGTTATCTGATGTCTCACTGTCTTTAAGTAGCTTTGTAAGGACTTAGACGGCGGTTCATGGCGGTTGCCGCACACTCCCTCATGAACACACCCAATGTGTGCTTAACAGCTTATCCCCCACAGAGTCAAATGCTGCGGCGTGTGCAGAGTACTGTCAGAGAAATATCCTCATTTCAAACAGAGCTTTACTACAGTTCATATAAATATACATCCCTGGAGCAGATTAATTTGAGGTAAATAGAGTTTGTAAGAATTAATTTTGTTTTTAATGGTGGTTCTGAAGGCTAATCAAAATCTAATCTAAATGCCAATATGAACACAAAAACAATGTCACAAGGCCTTTTCACCCTGTCTGTTTTCCAAGCTCTAGTAGTAAAACGTTTGAGTATAAGTCCATCAATGCTAAACTAATTCTGATGTTTTTGGTCAAGCCTTTTGTTGTAGTAGCCATGATGTTCTTCAAACACCACAATACTATACTACAAGATTATCTGATCAGAATACGCCTACACCATGGAGGTTTAGCGGTGGATTTTGACTGGGCTGTTACTATAACCTAGATAGAGCTATAATGCTAAAAAAAAGTATAGCTTGTTTTTGTGAAGCTCTCCAGCTGTGTGTGTGTGTGTACCATTTGGGTAACATCTATTTCTATAATAATGAAATGCAATTTTACATTGTTGGTGTTTGCTGCTTTAGTGATGTGTCTATATAATTAGTAAACTATTTAAATCTCTGGGTTCTCTAAGCGGTGTTTTTGGTGTTCTGAAGTTCAGCATATTATTATTATTTATTTAACATTTATTTAGCCAAGATACTGCCACTGAAATTACTATTTTTTTTGCAGAGGAGTCCTGGCCCCAAGGGGGGAAGGAGGTAGGTGAAACGTGCGCAAACACAGGGAGAACATGCAAACTCCACACAGAAAAGCCCTGCCCTGGATTGGAATCAAACTTACTGTGAGGCAGAGTACTAACCACTCTGCCATTGCGGCAGGAAACATAATCCTGAACATTCTGACCAGTGACTTGTGACTTGTCACCTTTACTAGGTATAGACTAAATACTAAATGTCTCATGACTGGTTCTGACCAATGAGCTTTAAAGTTAAAATGACTAAATTAGATAATTTAGAAGAGTAGAAACAACACAACAAATCGATATCCTACTGATGGACTTTAGTTCTACTAAGTATAGGGGCACACTGTTTAGGCCTATATTAACTTCCTTCCATTTAGCGCAGGGGTGGCTATACGTTTTTCAAAGAGGACCACATTTGATGAGAAATAAAATTCAAAGTGCCAACTTAGAGTTTATATTGATTCGAACAGGATTAGATGGATTTGAACAAGCTTTAGTTGGATTTGAGCAGGTTTTGGACATATTTGAACAGGTTTTAGATGGATTTGACCAGGTCTGAACAGAATTTTATATATTTTTTTACTTTACTTTATTTGTTCTTTGCATGGTTTGTTAAAAATAATTATAGTTTTAAATAAATGGAATAAAGCACAAAAAAAGACAAAAGGGAGGGCCTCATTTCCAGCGGTTGATCCGTCGCAGTTGGACATAGGCGAAGAACATGCAGACCAGTATAATTCCCAGCAGAGCCACCTGGTTCTGCCAGTAACCCCACACAGAGTAGTCCAGGCCCTGAGCCCTGAGGAATGCCTCTCCTGGGATACTACAGCACAGACAGATACATGCTGTGAGAACGGTTTACAGAGAGGGTTCATGTTTAAGGAGTGGCTGTTACTTTGCACTCACGCTGTGGTGTTGCTGTAGAACAACTGTCCTGTCATCTCATTAATGAAGGCAGCCTGAGAAGGACAAAAAAGACAGTGATTTATCTTTTCAGATACAGTATGGAATAGAAAATGTTGACATGGCTTGTGTTTAGATAGTGGTTTTGAAGTGAAGCTGGTATAATTAGCTAAACACGGATTGATAAAGATTGATACAGTTAAATGAAATTGAGTTAAATGTAGCTATTTATAACAAGAACATTATAACTAATAATGTTTCTTTGTTAACCAAGCAGTCTTTTGGAACAAGTTTTCAAGTGGCCGAGTTGCATCATATTTTTCAGTCTTTTTCTTTTTCTGAATAAACCACACTTTTATTATTAATGTTTTTTTACGTACAATATAGCATATAGGTGATGACTTGGATTTTTCCAAAGGAGTCTGTCCAGGAAAGGACCCTGGGGACTGGGAAATCACAAAACCACTGTGTTGGTGTCCCAGAGTAAAAATTGTGATATAGGAATAGCTATTTCGGTACACTTTACAATGTTTAAGATTGTAGCACTATGGTATAAAGGTCAGTATAAGGGCATTCAAAGCATCAAAAATAAATGTACTATAATACTTTGGTGCCATCTCAGCTTTTGGTTCAAACAGTGTCTAACATATTCAAGTAAAGCTCATACTATATACTGCTGGGTGGAATTGCACAAAAAACATGTTTGGTTCCTTACATTTAGTCCATAACTGAAGATACTGATCCATTTGAGCCATGCGAGCCAGCTCAGCATAGCATTGAGGTTGACCAGATAACCACCAAAGACCTGCAATGGAGGGAAAGACAACATGTATATAAAAAAAAAATAAGAGGAGATTCATGAAATGGGGTGGCAGTGGTAGGCGGTTCGATTCCCGCTCTCCCAACAATTCATACTGTCGTTGTGTCCTTGTGGCACAACGACAGAGGCACTTAACCCACCTTGCCTCGTATGAATGTGTAAGAATGTTTAGTGAATGTATGTGGTGATGGTCGGAGAGGCTGGAGATGCAAAATGGTTGCTACGTCTCTGTCAGTCTGCCCCAGGGCATCTGTGGCTACAGTTGTAGCTTACCATCACCAGTATGACTGTGTATGAATGAATAATGGACGGCCTGTAAGGGCTTTGAGTCCCTTGGTCCCTTGGGAGAAAAGCGCAATATAAATCCAATCCATTATTTCCTATTATAAAATGGCACCAGCAGACCTTGGCTTACCATCATAAAGACAAAGGGTAGAGCGATCAGTATGTTAGCCATGGCAAAAGAAGACACACTGGCAGAGACGAGGAAGGCCAGGCCAACTCCTGCCAGACTGACCAAAGACATGTTGAGCGCAAAGCACATGAAGGCCTCAACATTGGGCTTTAAACCTGGAATAAAGAAAATCTACAAAAATCAATCCACATCTCTGAGAGGAACTGCATAGTAAAACAAGAATAAAATACCAGCTTTTTAATATATATTTTTTACAATTATTTTCAATTAATGTCTCTGATGCTCGGAGTGAGGCTTCGTTACTGTTATGACAGGCTAACTGTAAAAACTGTTAGTGGGACCCCAATAAGCAGATGCTTTTATTGACTAATACAATTTCATTCTTGCTCTTGCTTTATTATGACTTGAATATAACTCATTTATTCTCATAAAATTAGATGTTTCTGTTTGTGTGGCTCCATCAGGACAGAGACAGAGGTACAGTAGGTTTAATAACATTAATCCCCTCTTTTCTCCTTTCTTCTGTTTTTTTTTTGTTCTTTGAACAAACACAGTGTAGGGGTGTCTCCTCGTCATTAATGTCAAATGCTTAATAATCTGCTACAGCAGCAACGTTTGCTCCAGTAATTGGTATTTGTTAAAATGGGGACAATATGGTTCATTCATTGGTTGGTTCATTCTGTTTGTAGATATTTTTTGGGACATGGGACAGGTAATGTGAAAGTGAGAGTTACAGTTTTGTACTTGTGCTAAGCAAGCAGGTATTTGATAACAAACATGGCAGTATACAGTGGTGGTAAAAAGTTTTCGGACAGCCCAAATATTGCATTAAGAACCATTCTTCAAGTCTACTAAATATTAATTTGGGGCGGCAGTGGCTCAGTGGTAGAGCGGTCGTCCTTCAACCGGAAGGTAAGCGGTTCAATTCCCGCTCTTCCCACAGTTCATACTGTCACTGTGTCCTTGGGCAAGACACTTAACCCACCTTGCCTCGTATGAATGTGTAAGAATGTTTAGTGAATGTATTTGGTGATGGTCGGAGAGGCCATAGGCGCGGAATGGCTGCCACGTCCTTGTCAGTGTGCCCCAGGGCAGCTGTGGCTACAGTTGTACTGTAGCTTACCACTACCAGTGTGTGACTGTGGAGTGAATAAATAATGGACGGCCTGTAAGCGCTTTGAGTCCTATGGTCCTTTGGGAGAAAAGCGCAATATAAATCTAATCCATTATTATTATTATTATAATCTGATAATGTGATGGTTTATTTTTTTATTTATTTTCAGTTTCAAACACATTGTGTTATTTGTTAACTTAGACATGAAAATGTTAAGAAACTGACATTGAATTAGTTTTGTGAGTTTTTCTTCATGATTTCAAATAAAATCATTTGAATTTGTTTGTGTCTGTCTAATGCAACCACACCTTTTGAAACACAAAAAAGGAGGGTGTCCAAAAACATTTTTCCACTACTGTATGTGTACCCCTAAGATTTTATAAATGTCCATAGTGCTGGGCTGTCCCATTTATGCTGGTTGTAATTTAGCTTTTGACCTGTCCATGTTACTACCTCCCATTGTTGGGAAGCTGTATGAAAGACAGGAACTGATGTGTGTTGTAACAAGTATGTGTGTGAAAATACATTACCCATCATGTAGTAGGCAATAGCCGAAAAGATAAAAATGGGGATGATGCGGTTTGGGATGAGGTCAGCAAAGATCTTGGACAGAAAGTAGACAGAAGTACGGTAGTAGCCACTGGAGTTTTCATGACTGTAACAAAAGCACTCAAAATTAACAGTAAGAAACATTGCACTAAATACATCTGTGTCATCCACTCACATGAAGATGGCCCTTTCATTGATGAAGAGCTCGACGGCTGAGAGATTACCAAACACCATGTTGATGATGAGGAAAAAGAAGGCTCCACCTCTGTGAAGGAGGAGAATTTTGGTTCACAGCCATAAACTTTAGAGTATTATCTCACAATAAACTGATGCATCTAAATCTCAGAAGGCATAAATCTTAAGAACCGTATAAAGATTAAAAAATAGAAAAAATGCTTTCTTGGTGCCATGGAAAATAATTAATATGTAAATGTCTATAACTTAAGGTCTGGGGGTCACTTTAATTAGCTTTTCATAGATTAGATTAAAACTGAAAATGATCCATGGCTTAGTTTGTGAATAAAAATTTCTGCTTAAACAGTCTGGACCCTTTTAAAGTGACTCACTAGATGGTGTCAGAAGAGAGTGTACAGATAAGGCCCAACCCATTTTGAAAGAGAACCAAAACAATGGTGTTTTTTCTTTTTCTTTTTTCTTTTTTAGTTTTTATTTGATTGGGACAGTGCATGTATGGAACATACTGCATGAGACACAGCCACATTAATTGAAACATGCCAAATTATAGCCTTAGGCTAATTTCCATCTGTTATCCCACATTCTCACACATTCATACACCAAAGCAACAGACACTGGAGGCAAGGTGGGTTAAGTGTCTTGTCCAGGGACAAAACAACATTATGAACTGGGAGAATGGAAATTGAACTACCAACCTTCCAGTTAAAGGACAACCACTCTACCGCCTGAGCCACTGCGTGTTCATGGGATTGGTTTGAATCATCCATGTCTCTCTCACTGACACAGTACCTTTCCTGCCACTGGGACGGTGGCATGTCGCGAGAGATTAGAGAATAAGGCTCTACCACATAACACATATAATAAAGAAAACAGGCCGGTACACTGAACCCTAGCAGAGTCCTATTTTTTACAAAACACACTAAAATGACCCTACTGTTTTAGAAGAGTTTTTTCTACCAAATTTGCCGTCTTAATTGGCTCTACTGGTAAATAACCCTGGCAACCCTATCCTGTAATTCCTTTTAGTCCAAATCAAAAATAACATATATTTGAATAACCTGAAAATAATCAAATATTTGGAATTTGTGTTTTTTATATACTTTTGTTGTTTTTTCTGACATCAAACATTAAAATGAATGTTATTGCTAATCATTGACATATCCAAGACTGTAAATATTTCCCCTCCTAAAAATTCAGTTTGCATTCAGAATATTGAAAATATAGCAATGTTTCCTTTTTGAGTGTTTATATATATATTTATATATATATATATTTTTAATATATATATATATATATATATATATATATATATAAATACATATATATGTATATATATATGTATATTTTTATATATATATAGATATAGATATTTGTATATATATTTATATTATTTTTATCGCGCATTAACATATATTATATTATATATATATATATATATATATATATATATATATATATAGTAATATGGGATTTGTGTTTGAAATGCAGCGGCAAGAGTGGTCTTTAATGAACCGAAGAGAGCGCACGTAACTCCTCTATTCATTAGGTTACACTGGCTCCCGGTTGACGACCGCATCAAGTTCAAAGCTATGCTCTTGGCCTACAAGACCACCTCTGGTTCTGCACCCCCATATCTCCACTCACTAATACAGACCTACGTTCCTACCAGATCCCTGCGCTCTGCAAATGAACAACGTCTGGTGGTACTGTCCCAAAAAGGAAAAAAATCACTCTCGCGTACCTTCTCTGGATCTGTTCCACATTGGTGGAATGATCTACCTGCTGCTACAAGATCAGCAGATTCTGTAGCCATCTTTAAAAAACACCTGAAAACACATCTCTTCCGTCAACACCTGACTGACAAACACTGAGTTCTACTTCCTTTCTATCGATTCCTTTCTTAAAAAAAATATATAGATATATATCCTTAGCTTTGTATACTGCGCTGGGTTTAAACTGACTAGTTTTTTGTGCGCTTATGCTTTTTGTACCTTGTGTTGTTAAAATTGCTTCCATTGTTTTTCCTCACTTGTAAGTCGCTTTGGATAAAAGTGTCTGCTAAATGACTAAATGTAAATGTAAATAAAATTACATACCTTTGCCAAATATTATAGCAATAAGTGTAACCAAAAATAAAACAAGGACACTAAAGGACACTTTTGTCCCTTTTTGGATTTAGATAGTGGTCTTCTGTTTACAATGCATAAAACTCAAGCCAAAGTGATGACATGAAAGCAACCCTGCATAACCTTTAGCCAGCAGAGGGCGCAGATCCCTCTCTGTGCAACCTATGGATGTAGCGGGCTTAATGTTTGTTTACCAGTAGACATGTTTAAGACGGAAGGTTTGGAAGAAAGAACATGTCTTCAGAAAAAGTAGGGTAATTTCAGTGTATTTTGTACAAATAGGACTCTGGGTCTGTTTGGCCTATTTTCTTTATTATATGCGTCATGTGGTAGAGCCTCACTCACTAATTTATCGTAATGTGTCATCTCCCGGGGACAGGAAAGCTACATTGGAGGTTCATGTCCAGCTGAGTGTACTGTGTCAGTGAAATAGACATGATTCTACCAATCGCACCTCTAACAAGCATCACAATGAAAGTATATAGTTTTTTGGCTAAAAGTTACGCGTGCTACTTTAAATAGTGAGTCCCTAAAATTTCAGAAAGTGATGAGCTCTCAGATTTTAAAGTTTGAAAGACTGGGAATGTCATCTTGATTGTGTACTGTACTACTCTCCTATATGGTAACCATTTTTACGTTAGATTACATAATTACGTGCTTAATTACTTAATTATGTGCTCGCAGTTTGTGTTTAATACACAAACGTAAACTCAATCAACATCATTTTTATTATTGTTTATTATTGTTGTCTCTAATCAGAACATATTGCTCAATGTGATCAAATTACAAAGCCAGTTTAGTAAAACCATAAACCCATTTTGCAGACAGAAAACCAATAATTATGCTGAAATTAAGATGCTAAATTGCTCAAGGGGATAAGAAGATGCCCTTTTCTATGTTTTATTGCATATAGACCATGGATAAGCATGGTTTTGTGATTAGCCTTGAGGGACAGGTTGTGATATGTGCAGAGGTGATTACATGTCAATTGTGAACCACATGGGCTCTACCTGTTCTGTAAGGCCTCAGGCAGCGTCAGTGGCATCTGAAAATAAATCAGTCCCACCAGAACGGCAAAGAAGATGTTGAGAGCCAGCTGGGCATAAGAAGTCTGTGGGTTCCTGAGAGAATTCAGCACCGTCCGGCTGCACACCACCCGCATCTGTCCCTCGCACAGACGGGAGACATCTTTTATCACACTGACAGGTATAAAGTGAGTTCACAGAGCGGGCAGCCAAGCACGTAGTCATAACAACTGGCATCATTAAACACAGCAGTATAACATCTTAAACTCAAGCACTTAGTTGTGTAATCATTTAAAGGATTATGAATGCCATCTTTATATTATTTACAGGGCACCTGTGAGTGTACAAACCTGGTAGGAGAATGAGGTGACATACTCAGCGGTCCTGTCTGGAAGTTTGCCCCCTGCAGCAATGCTCTCGTCCACACGGTCCAACTCCAAAAGAATGTTCTGGCACAGCTGGGACTGACGGTAGGTTGGAGCCAGCAGGTTTTGACCATCCGCTGTAGGAGAGGAAAATAAACAAATCACATAACCATGGTTAAAGAAATTGCATCCAGAGTTTTCAAGTGAGGTTTTAGTCCCATTAGGGGTTGCTGGTGTTGTATTCAAGACTGCATTGACTGAGATCAGACCAAAACCAGTGCATTAGAAAAGATATACCACTATAAAACTGTTACAAATTCCAGACTAAGTCTTTGAATAAGTTTTTGAGCAATTCTAAACTCATTGAGGTTAGTGTTTGGTGAAGGAAACAGTTTGTCCAGTCTTAGACGAAATCCAGACACTTGGAGAGAACGTTTGGTAACACAAAGAGGACATTCAGTCTCCTCACAGAAAGGCAAATTAAGTACGGTACAGATCAAAGAAGGCTTATAAAGGCATGTCATGGGTGGTCTGTTATCACATTGTGCCACTAGATGGAGTGGTGAGCTTTTGCAAGTTTCCAATTGACAATTTCTCTTTTAGATTGGACTTTACCTGAATGAAATGCCTCCGATGTTGACTTTGCTTCTCCGTTTGTAACGTCCATGAAGAAATCTGCTGGGTTGTCAAAAGCCTCGATTTGGTATCCTGTGACAAAAGCAAACATGTTAAGTGAGAAGCAAAGCCTATATAATACTGCTCAAAATTTAATGTAGCCTTTCTCCATAGAATGATTACCAAGGTCAGTGAAGTATTCCAAGGCTCGCTCTGCTGCTCCTGCATACACCACCTCTCCTTTGTGCATCAGTGTCAGGTGATCAAACTGTCTGAAGATGGTGTAGCGCGGCTGGTGAATGGAGAAGATCACAGTCTTGCCTCTCCTGGACAACCTGCACACATTTGACATCTTCAGGTAGTATTTGTAACCTGTGAGAATGTGTTACCAACATAAATAGGAGAAAATAAGTGGTGCTGCGTACCTGTGCAGGAGGCTAATGATGCAGTTGGCAGTGTTTGAGTCCAGGCCTGTGGTGGGTTCATCTAGGAACAGTAGGGATGGAGAAGTGATGAGCTCCATGCCAATGCTGCACCTCTTCCTCTCTCCACCAGACACACCACGCAGGAACTCTGTACCGATCTGTACACAAGCCACACAGAAAATGCTACTCACATATTAAAAAGTATCTGGCTATGAGGCAGGTGGCCTATTTATCAGCAGATTTACTAAAATGGGATGCTCAGCGGGGCCCATGTTTTTGCCCCCATTTTTCTAGCCTGGTATGCAAGGCTATGCTTTTTTTTTTCAAAAGGAGGTGGTCTGGTCCCTTTCTTACAGCAAATTCTCAGTGATTTTGTGGACCAACGGACCAATTACAGGCCATACTCGGCTAGTTCAAAACAATCAACATGGCAGACGCTGCTATCGAGAGGCAATTTATTTATGCTCTCGCCTCGGTTTTGAGTAACCAGTAAAGTATAAAAACAATGAGACCGCTCTATAACTGGCCATGTTAACTAGCGGCACCAACAAGGGCTTCCATGTTGACAACCGGCTTTTTTTGCTTCACGTCTGGCGTTTAACATTCTTCTTGTAAACCCCGCGCAGTCACGGATGGCCAGGCTACCATTTATCCTGGGCTGAACTCAAAGATCTAAGATCCTTTTCTATGTACACAAAGGCCTTTTTAACTCAAATATTGTTCACAAATCTGTACAAATCTGTGTTAGTGAGCACATCTCCTTAGCCGAGATAATCCATCCACCTCACTTTGTGGCATATCAAGATTGCACAGGCTGGCCACAATAAAAGGCCATATTTATGCCACAGATGTTGCAAGTTTTAGGGAGTGTGCAATTGGCATGCTGACTGCAGGAATGTCTATCAGAGTTGGCGTTTCAGAGAATTTGGCAGTACATCCAGCCGGCCTCACAAGACAACAACACCAGCCCAGGACCTCCACATCCAGGATCTTCACCTCCAAGATCCTCTGAGACCAGCCACCTGGACAGCTGCTGCAACAATTGGTTTCCATAACCAAAGAATTAAGAATACACAATTAATATTTATATTATATTATTATTAATATAATATTAATATTATTTATTTAATATTAATACACAATTAATTAAAGAATACACAAACTGTCAGAAACCATCTCAGAAAAGCTTATCTGCATGCTCGTATTCCTCATTGGGGTCTCAATCTGACTCCAGTTTGTCGTTGTAACCGACTTGAGTGGGCAAATGCTCACGTTCAATGGCATCTGGCACTTTGGAGAGGTGTTCTCTTCACGGAGGAATCACGGTTTTTCACTGTACAGGGCAGATGGCAGACAGCGTGTATGGCATCATGTGGGTGAGCGGTTTGCAACATTGAGTGGCCCATGGTCGTGGTGGTGTTATGGTATGGGCAGGTGTATGTTATGGACAACGAACACAGGTGCAACTTATTGATGGTATTTTGAATGCACAGAGATATCGTGGCAAGATGCTGAGGCCCATTGTTATGTCATTCATCCACGACCATCACCTCATGTTGCAGCATGATATTGCACGGCCCCATGTTGCAAGGATCTGACACAATTTCTGGAAGCTGAAAACTTTCCAGTTCTTGCATGGTCAGCATACTCACCGGACATGTCACCCATTTGTTTGGGATGCTCTGGATCGACGTATACAACAGCGTGTTCCAGTTGATGTGCCACATCTGTGAGGAGGATGAATTAGGTCGGCAAAGGAGATGTGCTCAATAACACAGATTTCGACAGATTTGTGAGAGAAATAGGCCTTTTGTATACATAGAAAAAGTCTTAGATCTTTGAGTTCAGCTCATGAAAGATGGGGGCGAAAACTAAAGTGTTATATTTTACAATTTTTGTTCTTTATAGATATTCTATAAAGTCAAAATGAAGCCTTCCAGAGTTTTTGAAGGAGTTGAGGACTTTAGACTTTTATACAAACTACAAACTTGTGGGAGAAAACACTGCCCCCTAGTTCAATATATACAGTCAGAAGTCGCAGATTGGATAAGAGAACGACAGTTAGATTGTCTAATCAGACAAATCTGATTCAAATCCCCTGCAAACAGATCAAGTCAGGTCCTGCTCAAACAGACTTGAAACTTGCAGTGTTCAATGTCAGGTCTTTGGGTAACAAATCTTTTTTAACTAATGATTTTAAAACTTCATATAGCTTGATTTTAAGTGTCCTTCTTAGGGATAATATTCTTATCCAGAAGCTATCACTTGGGAAGTTTTCTTCATTTGAGTATGTGTTATTCAAAATGGAGTTGAGGTTTTCTCCATCTATATTATATGTAGTTCTTTACAAACCACCCCAACAATGTCATAATTTTATTGATGAGTTACTGAAATGCTTTTGGTTATCTGCACAGAATTTGAACAAGTAGTCATATCAGGTGATTTGAATGTGCATGTGGATACTTTTGGTCTTTGTCAGCATGTTAGTGAACTGACCCATACCAGAGATCACACTCTAGACTTTGTCATTTCTAAGGGTGTGGTGGAGCAATGCTCTCTCTGTCAGGGCACAGAAAGGGGATAGATAAAAAGCTGGAAAAAAGTCTCATTATGAGGTATACAAAGAAAATGTGCATGTTTTCAATCAAACTTTGCAAAAAGCAAGAGAAATATTCTTCTCAGAGATCATCAACAAAAGCAGTAACAACTTGCGTGTCCTGTTTGCTACAGTGAACAGATTAACAAACCCTCCAGATTTAGTTTCCACCACTAAATGCAATGAGTTTGCATTGTTTTTAAACGACATGGTTCAAGGCATTAAACATGCTACAGTCCACAAGGGCATAAAACAACACTGCAGCCACCAAGGAGACTCTTGGTTGGGTTACAACATTTTACACCCATTAATAACATTCATTTATTCAGTTGAAACAGTTGAAAAAACAATTGAAAAAAAACTGTCTCCAGTCGCTAGATTTCCAAAATCAGTACTAAGCAGTTTGTTACCACAACTCACTGATAGAGTCAATAATTCCTTACAGTCTGGAACATTTCCAAGGGCCTTAAAAACTGCTGTCATCAAGAGCAGTCTTGATGCTACAGTGCTCCACAACTATCGGCCCATATCAAACTTGCCATTTTTAGGGAAAGTCACTGAAAAAGTTGTATATCAGCAACTTGATGACATTCTATTGCTTAATAACTGCTTTGATCCTTTTTAGTCAGGATTCAGGCCCCATCACTAACCTTTTATACTCACACACTGATTGCAAGCAAACAGATTTAGTAGCCATTCAAACCTGTTTGTGTCAATTTGTGTGGATGTTATTAGGTCAAAATCACCAGGGTATGTAAACTTTTAATCAGGGTAATTTGAGTAGTTTCTGTTGTTATTATGATTTAAAAAGAGTAAACACAGTTGTGGCCAAAAAAATCACAACTTATGAGCACAACTGTACATTTCACTCACAGCAGGAGAAAATGGACCAATCCATTCACTGTGTCACTGCATCAAACAGATTGATGTGTGGATGCAAAATAATGTTTCCCAACTGAACAGAATAAAACTGAACTAATCATCTTTGGGCCACAGAAACAAAAAGAAAGTGTCAGCAGTCACCTCAAGTCTCTTTCTCTAAAATCTAAAAAACAGGTTAGGAATCTAGGGGTCATCATGGACTCAGTCTTGAATTTCCACAGTCACATTAAGTCAATTACAATTCATCAGCATTTTATCACCTTAAAAACATTTCCAGAGTCAAAGGGATGATGTCTCAACCAGACTTAGAGAAACTTATATGCTTTTATCTCCAGCAGGTTAGATCACTGTAACGGCCTGCTCACTGGTCTCTCAAAACGAGGGTTAAGACAGCTGCAGCTTATTCAGAACACGGCTGCTCGGGTTCTAACCAAAACCAGGAAGTACAACCACATCACAGTCAGTTTTAAAATCTTTGCACTGCCTCATGTTGCTTAGAGAATAGACTTTAAAACAGCACTGCTGCTTTACAAGTCTCTAAATGGTTTAGCACCAGAATATATTTCTGACATGCTAGTTGCTTATGAACCATCCTCAGACTCATAGCTACATCTGGGACAGGCCTTCTGCTCGTGCCCAGAGTTAGAACTAAACCAAGGTAAAGCAGCGATGATGTTTCATGCAGCAACAGCCTCAACTTTACTGTTCAAGGGGAAGTTCTTTAGCTCCGTCTACGTTCAATAAAGACAAGTGAAAGGGTTTTTTATCTGTTTTTATCCAGTGAAGAATAACAAAGCTTTGTCATGTGTCATAATAAAGTAAAGTCTTTTAACATCTCCTGGATAATAGAACCATGAGCATATGTGCCAGGAAACAGGTACTCACACAAATACATAAGTAATGAGGCCAGTATATAAAAACAGAGTCCACCCCTTTTTCTTTACACTGTAGCCCTTTGGTAAATATTGAATGTGCAAACTTAGTTTTACACAAAAACTCTGAATACAGAGTATTGTGACAGTCCTGCCGTGTTGGAGTTTGGCAGCTGCCTTCATTTTTGCCCTGAGTTTAGGGTCTCAATACTTATTTATTACATACAGATTTGAGTCTAGTACCTTGGTGTGTGCACAGTCTGTTAAACCGAGGTCTTGGATAATGGCATCAACTCTGTTGTGCTTTTCTTTGTACGAGTACTGATGGGGGTCGAGACGGAGGTTGGCACTGAACAGAAGGTTTTCTCTGACAGACAGGGTTCCCATCAGAATATCATCCTTCAACACAAGAATCACATCAGAATGATAGTAATAGGGAATGCATGTGTGTGAATTGGTGGGTACCTGAACTACATAGGCCGAGCTGAGCCTGAGGTCTGACGTGACCACTTTACCATCCACCAAGACTTTTCCCTGTCTGAGTCCGACCGGGTCTTTTCTGCCAGCAATTACATCAAGAAGTCTGATAAAGAAGAATATTACCTTAGGAGGTGCCCACGTGTGTGAGATAGTGCTTGAGTTACAGTCTGTTTACATGTATGTGCACATGTTTCTTACGAGGTTTTCCCACTTCCTGTTGCGCCCATGATCGCGTTCATCCCCGGTCTCATGATGCCACTGTGGAAAACAATCGAACAACCAGTTACAACTTTTCATGGCTCTCTGTCTCATAAAAATGTTGTTGTATAGACAAAAGGTAAAACCAGACAAAAATGTATAAGCTGGAACTGTGGTATTATGCCATATACACACGTGGACAAAATTGTTGGTACCCTTCGGTCAATGAAAGAAAAACTCACAATGGTCACAGAAAAAACTTTATTCTGACAAAAGTAATAATAAATACAAATTCTATGAATGTTAACCAATGAAAGTCAGACATTGCTTTTCAACCATGCTTCAACGAAATTATTTAAAAAAATAAACTCATGGACAGGCCTAGACAAAACTGTTGGTACCCCTAACTTAATATTTTGTTGCACAACCTTTTGAGGCTATCACTGCAATCAGATGATTCCTGTAACTGTCAATGAGACTTCTGCACCTCTCAGCAGGTATTTTGGCCCACTCCTCATGAGCAAACTGCTCCAGTTGTTTCCGGTTTGAAGGGTGTCTTTTCCAGACGGCATGTTTCAGCTCCTTCCAAAGATGCTCAATAGGATTGAGGTCAGGGCTCATAGAAGGCCACTTTAGAATAGTCCAATGTTTTCCTCTTAACCATTCTTGGGTGTTTTTGGCTGTGTTTTGGGTCATTGTCCTGTTGCAAGACCCATGACCTGCGACTGAGACCAAGCTGTCTGACACTGGCCAGCACATTTCTCTCTAGAATCCCTTGATAGTCTTCAGATTTCATTGTACCCTGCACAGATTCAAGACACCCTGTGCCAGATGCGGCAAAGCAGCCCCAGAACATAACAGATCCTCCTCCATGTTTGACAGTAGGGACACCTTGGCAAAAGTTCCATTTTGTCTCATCTGTCCATAGGACACTCTCCCAGAAGCTTTGTGGCTTGTGAACATGTAGATAGTGCATATTCCAGTCTAGCTTTACATGTATGTGCACATGTTTCTTAACAATGGTGTTCCTCCTGTTGCGTCTCCATGTAGTCCACTTTGGCTCATCCCCGGTCTCATCTGACACTGATGTTCCTTGAGCATGGAGTTCACCTTGGATCTTTTCATGGCTTTTCTGGCTCTTTTGTTACCATATTATGTCTCTTTGATTTGTCATCAAAAGGTCCTCCAGACCATGTATAAGCTGGAACTGTGGTATGGATCTTAAATTTCGTGAATAATATGTGCAACTGTAGTCACAGGAACATCACAATGGTCACAGAAAAAACTTTATTCTGACAAAAGTAATAATCATGCTTGTCTAAATTTTCTTTCTATTCCAATGAAAGTCAGACATTGCTTTTCCCATGCTTCCTCTGGTTATGTTATAACACTCATGGAACAGGCCTGACAAAATTGTTGGTACTACCTGAAGCCCTATAAACAGTTGCACAACCTGGCTTTGCTGCCCTAGGCAAGATTTCACCTGTAACTGTCAATGAGAATTCTGCACCTCTCAGCAGGTATTTTGGTGCTCATGATGGAGAACTGTCTGCAACAGGTGGCCGGTTTGAAGGGTGTCTTTTGCAGACGGCATGTTTCAGCTCCTTTCAAAGATGCATCTGAATAGAGAAGAGGAGGGCTCATTATATGTGACCATTGGGTGTTACATTTTATTATTAAAAAGCTGATGATAGTGAAACTATAAAAATATGGCAGCACCTAAACCACATTATAGCTTAAACACACAAACAGCAAGAATAATTACATCTGGTATTCATGCACAAAACTCTATTCATTGAGCACTTCTCTAGCATACAGTAGTTACATTTTCAAAATTAATTTTGAAAGTGTTTGTTTTCCAGTATATCTGGCATGGCAGCAATGTCCTACTAACTACACTTTATGATGTTATAACCATGAAACAGAGGAGAAAGCGTAAATCTTTATTTAAATTGAATTTTAAAGTTGCTAAATCCATATATATAATACATATATATAAAAACATTTTATGTAGGACTCAGTCATATTAAATAAAGATTTACGTTTATATAGCAACATTTTATGCAGAATTCATTTTAAATAAAGATTTATATGTCCCTCTGCCTGTGTACTCGTTGTGTTTTCTGGATCATCCTTCATTAAAGCCTCGTTTGGATCACCACTGTCTGTCTCTACCGTGCAGTTCATGACACTATGTCATAAGCTAATTCAAATTAGCGATAGCGACGTTACAGGCATCGTTGAACTAACAATGCAACATAGATTAACTGATCATCATTACCTTACCTCTGTCTTTTCGCTTTTTCTTCCTCTTCTCTCTTTTTTTTCTTCCTGGGCACCAGATGGCTTGGTCTTTTGACATAATGACAACTTATCAGTGTCAGTGAATGTGCCATCTGTCAGTGACAATCACACACAGGTAACGGATGTTTTTTTTCAGCAGGGCGGGGCGGGGATAATTGATCGTCACTCAGTCGGACAGGTGGATCTCTTTCGCTGGCGCTCAGTGTGGCGGGCCCTTAGCATTTGCCTATTCCGCCTATGCCCAGGGCCGGCCCTGCCTATAAATAGGCCCACTGACTGATTACAAGATTGTACACACCTGTGATGCTTAGTAGTGCAGACACCTTGAATTAACATGTCCATTTGGTCACATTATTTACAGTCTTTCTAGGGGTACCATCAATTTTGTCCAGGCCTGTTCCATGAGTTTATTTTTTTAAATAATTCTGTTGAAGCATTGTTGAAAAGCAATGTCTGACTTTCATTGGTTAACATTCATAGAATTTTTATTTATTATTACTTTTGTCAGAATAAAGTTTTTTCTGTGACCATTGTGAGTTTTTCTTTCATTGACCGAAGGGTACCAACATTTTGTCCACGTCTGTAGCTACAATTATTAATTTATTTGTTGCCCCATCTTACATTTGTGTATTCTCCCTTTAAAAAAGACAACAATTGCTAAAGCTAACCTTTGACATGTAAAAAAATTACTTCAAGTCATCAAACAAGGAAATATCAAGGCGGTATTTTGTTCTTCAAGATCATTTAGTAAGGACGACGGCTTGTACATAAAAAATATATACAAAGGCCGTACTTACATTGACAAACACAAGACATAATTGTTGACATAATGAATGCCATCCCTTTCTTTTTTGTTGTTGCCACAGTTTTGAAGAACTGTCTTTTGTATATTTTTATACATCTAACAATATACACAAGCAAAGTACCACAAAGTAACATAGCTGAACAAAGTTGACAAGAGGAAGTGGTGATATCATTATCGGTCATTTTGAACTTAATTCGTCACAATTAGCTTTCACGCACAAGATTTTGAAGAATGTTGAACTGCACAGTATATGATGTAATAAAGATGTAATATTACAAAATGACAACATAAAGACAATACATAGACCACCATTGCAGCTAGACTTATAACACATGCTGTTGTTGGCTGAATAGTCTCAGTGCTATATTCAGGGTCAGTATTTCAAAGTGACCTTTCCTTGCTCTCTGTAAAGGTTGATATCAAGTGTTCAAGTTCAGCGAGATGTCAAAACATGCCACAACAAAGTAACACAAAGTAACATGGTTGAGACATACAAAGCAACAGAGTTAACATAAACAAGGTAACACAGTTAAAAGGTAACATGGCTGACATTTCTGCTATTTCTGGATCTTGTGCAGGCCTACACTATCTGTGTCCTTTTGAGAAAAATAAAACAGAGAAAAAAGAGAGATAATGGGAAAATAACCACTCTGACTCTTTATTGTATCAATACACAATCCATATTCTGCTCTGTCTGCTCCATCCACTTAGATAATCCCAAATATACCATTTTATAAATTTATATAGCTTATTATTTAGGATATATATCAAGAAACACAGCTCACCTCATTTTAAAACATTCTATTGTTGTGGGTGACATTTTCTGTTGATAAATATGCTGTTTTGTTTCAATCCATTTTTATAGTTGGAAGTTTCCTTTTCCAAATCTGTGCATTTTCTTTAAGTGTTAATTTTCTCTGAATCCAGAAAGCAGAGCATTTGCAAGTTATTTTCAAACATCAACAGAAATCAATTGTAAGCTTCTTTTGTAGTTGACTGGGTATCTCTGACTTTATAAATGCTTTTATCCTTTGGTTGGTCTGCGGTGATCAATATTACCTGTGTGCTGCTGCGGTTAATTCTGTATTAAACAACATGGACCATCCTCTATTTTAGAGTCCCTTTTAATTGTGATTTTCAAAATCAACAGAATATTTTCAAACTAAGCAGCCATTGTTGTAGTATTTGTACCTCAGAAGATACCTCAGAACCTCAGAGATACAAGCAGTGTACTGTAAAATATGTACGGACAGTGGAATAGTGTTAACTTACCTTACATCTTTAAGTATGTATTTTTCTGGGCCTCTTTTACAACAGAACCTTGAGTCTTGAACACAATAGTGCAACCTGGTGAAAGTCACTATCGGCCCTTGTTCCTGAACGTAATCCTGAAGCTCACAAACCACCTCCTTTTCCTTAGACATTATAAACAACAATTCACAACAACTCAAGTAAGATATCCAAGGCACAGAGTAACACCTAAACCTGTGCAGCCTGTCACGACTCAGAGACAGATGACAATGTGTACTCTGTACGTTTCAGTTATAAAATTCTTTGACCTTTGAACTGGCCCACACCTAATAAAACAGATATGATAGCGAACAACAACTGTCCTCTCAAACAAATGAAACCATGATTTAATATTAAAATATAAATTCAATATACCTAATTTAAAGAAGTTGTTTTATGCTGAAATTATGTGAAGTTAAATCTGTTATGGCTTAAGGATTATTTTGTCAACTGTTACTCACAAAGAATCCCCATTACTTTAAATTTAGAGTTATCCCCCATCTGTTTATGTTGTTTAGACAACATTTTAAAGATTTGTGACACAAGTAACACAGTTGATAAACAAGATAAAACAAAATAACCTAAACAGCTGTGTTACAGTGAGAGTAACACATGAGTGACATTTCAACCATTTTTGGGTCTTGTGCCAACTGCAGCCCTACACTTTCTAGGTCTCAGTAAAAATGACATCTATAGCACTGTCCTCAGACATTAGAATAGATTTACCATCTATTTTTATTTATTTATTATAATTATTTAAATTACACATTTAATTTACAGTAAATACAGCCCATCTCCGTTTAAATAATTCTATTGGATTATAAAACTTGTTTTTTGTAATGCAGATTTAATAAGTAACTTATTACTAATACTAACTTACAAATAATCATTTCAAATAAAACTTTTATAATAATTAATATTTGGTGTATTAGTAGGCCTATTAGCTAAACTTGACATTTTGCAAATTGACAGAACGCAACAGCATTTTCCAAATCAAAATGTGCATTTTTTTCATCAAAACATTTTCTTTTTATTCAATAATAGATTAAAAATGAAGAGATTTTTGTTTAAAGTAAAAAGTACTGTCTAAAGACATGACATTTTTTAGAATCACCCAAATATCATTGGTAGTTTGTTGTGTAGCCTACAAACAATAACAGGTGCAATCAAAAACATGAAAAACAACCCTACACCAGTAGTTATTACAACACGAATATTCTTAGTGGTCAGCTCGCCCTCTACTGTACAGAATGTGGCAGAACAGAGACGCTTCTTAGGGTGGGATCAGTGTTGTTTTTCTCTGACCTTTTTATTTTTCCGCTATCCAATCAGATTTGACGTTCAACACAGAGCCCCGCCTTTGAAAACCTGCTACAGCCAATGATCTCGTAGTAAAGTGGGAATTTGGGAGGTGCAAGCTGTGCGTGCTAGTTCCAGAAATTCCGAGGTGTTGTCATCGTCGCGTTCTTTAGTTTCAGGCTGTGCAGGCAGAATTTAAACGTACATAATGAGGCTGTAACTGCAGCTGTTTTGTATATTTTATGTCAACTGTTAGGGCGGGAGGTTTTTTTTTTTACAGATTAGGATAAAAAATTTGACAAGACACGAGCCTGTATCTACATCGAAGGTTAGCCTGAGACCTAGCTATGGAGGAAAGGAAGGAGGAGGGGGAAGCGCAGATCCAGGAGCACGGCCCGGAGCTTTGGTTCTCCAAATGGGAACGACAGTGTTTAGCTGTGGCCGAACAAGAAGAACCAAACGAAGAGGAGACTGAACAAAGTCAACAGAAACTCTGGCATCTTTTTCAAAACTCCGCCACCGCAGTAGCACAACTATATAAAGGTTTGTACTAAAAATAGCCAAGTTTTAGCTAAGCTAACTATCACAGTTAAAGCTAACGGAGGCTTATGCCCCAAGCTAACGTTATTGCTGGGCGGAAAGATACACACAAAGGGCACCGGATATGCTAACACTCTTAGCTACCACTTTATAGCTCATTTGCGGCTTTCACGGCACAATGCATTTTTGTGGTGATGCTATTGCATGCAACCACTTGTGTTCTTTTGAAATAGACTAAATCAATTGCGTGGTTACATTCTGAACTGTAAGCTAATTCCCAGTTTATTTGCTTATTCCCTCATGCTAACTTTCTGCTAACAGCTAACTACCGGTCACTGTCAGACGGTGGGACAGCAGAGTGGACCGACAGTGTTAGAGCACTCCCGTGGCAAATAAACTGATTTGAATTAAAGTCGTGGGAATCCTAGTGGGAAGTGTATTAGAATGTGAGTCGTGTCACTGTTAATATCAATTGGCTTTTACACAACATGGCCAACCTAAATGGCATTTTGTTCACCCGAGAACTGATGCCAAGCTCGTCAAAATGGCGAAACCTAGGGAGGAGTTTGTTGAGTAAATACTCTTATTTTGATCACTTGACCAAGCGAGAATAGTGGAAACGGTAATAAAATATTAGTTACATGAAGTGTATTTTAAATGCCCATGTGTTATGTTTATCAAGTCCCAGAAATAGAGGAGGGTCAGACAAACATTACACTGTCTAGGTGGTAGTGAGGACACTAACCTGCGTCAGTATTTAAACATCAGTTCTTCAATTACACATAGTAATTTCTAGCCTTAATGTTGTTTGAGAAGCACTGGGGTATTTTAGCTTTAATCTTAACGTTGACAAAAAATCCATATGCTATTCTTTTGTTAGCTCAAATAGTCAAGTCATGTTTTTAGAGCTTTTGTATTTCTTCCTTTTGCCTTTCTTAACGTGTGTTCTGCCAGTTGTTTCAGTTACCCTTCACAAATAGATGTTAATGGTTTCTTGAGTGCTACGAGACAGCAAATATTCAACATAAAATGCTTGTCATGATAACACACGCCACTGGTTTGTTTTGTCAGCTGTCATTTATGCAGCACAAGCACTGAAACAAAATTCACTATCATCAGACTGAGCTTGCACAATTGTTTTTCAGACAGAGTATGTCAGCAGCAAGGTCTTTCTCTCTGGGTGCCCTTTCAGAACGCAGCCACAGCCGTCACAAATCTTTACAAAGGTGAGTAACCGAGCATCTATACTCGTATTAAGATTTTATCATGGTTTACAGAGAAGTTGTTGTTTGTCTCAACAGAAAGTACAGAGGCCCGTCAACGCAGCTACGACCTGGGCATCCAGATTGGCTGCCAGCGCAGGAATAAAGAGGTCATTGCCTGGGTAAAGAAACGCAGAAGAACCATCAGAAGAGAGGATCTCATCAGCTTCCTGTGTGGCAAAGTTCCACCCCCGCGGACAAACCGCGCGCCAGCCAGAGTCTCAGTGGTGGCTACAAACCGACCGGCACCTACGGAGACGGGGAGCTCAGTGGAGACCGACCTACAGCCTTTTAGAGAGGCCATAGCACTGCATGGTTAGTCCAATAAATGTGACAGTTAGAGTGAAGTGTTCTAATGAGTCTGGTACCCCCAAAGCATCAGGTTATCTTTATGAGCTCCTGTGTTTGCCTGCTCCTCATCTCTTCTTCATTGTGTCAGTAGATTCAGGTAGACCCTAATATGTATTGTCAAATTTACTCAGATTTGTCTTTGCCAAACGGGTCAAGACATTATTTTCCGTGCTGCCATGGTCTGTTTTGAACAATGTCTGGGTTCCTCCCTGATTTTTATGTACATGCCATCCTGAAACTTTTCTCCGGATTTTTGATTTTAGACTGACCATTACAGTTAATCTGAAAGACGCGCAGTACAAAGTAGTTTCACATCCCAATGGCTAAGAGATACATATGCAGTGCTTGGGAATAGAAAGGCTGTAAAAAGTACATTCCAGGCTAAATAATTTGTAATCATTTGATTCATTGTTTTTGTATTCAGGACTGAGCGGCGCCATGGCCAGCATCTCCGTTCGCTCTGGTCCCCCCGGCTCCCCCACTCACCCAGCTCAGTCCCTGAGTCGTCGCAGGAATGGTCTTCACGACGTGGACCTTAACACTTTTATTGCCGAGGAGATGGCGCTCCATTTGGATTCCACTGCCAATCGCAAGCGTGGCCCTGCCCCCTGTAGTGATGTCATCACAGACTCCCCAACTCATAAACGCAACAGGATGCTCTGAACATTTGGCCCACACTAGGCCCTCCTCTTGTTGCTGATTGGACAGCTGATGAAGACTCATGCCTTGGCCAACCATTGATCTTCCTTGTTCCCAAATGGTTGCAAAGATACAAATAAAGAGAGCCTGACTATAGATAACACATTAAACTCGTTCTATGCCCTTTTATTTGATTCCCAGTAGTTTCTTGAATACAATAAGAAAGGATCCTTTTTTGGTCACCTTTAGTAGATCAGATGTGTAGGACACAACACTCTAGATTCTTATTCTTCTGACGGTCGTTTCCTGTATTTTAACCTTTTCAACCTGGTTTTCACCAAGCAATATATTTTTTTTTACAGTTTTTTTCAGTACAGCACAAAGGCCATGATCTGGTTTGTGTTTCCATTGTCAGGCGTATTGTCTGGTGGCGGTAGACATTTAGGGACTCATTTCATGTCACAAAATCTGTTTATTTATTCAAATTATTTGTATCAACTGTTTGTAGCATTAGCTTACAATGCAGGGTGAAGCTGTTAAATATAATTAAATAATATGAAAAAGCTCTAGTTTGTCCTGTTTACAAATCTCTGGTGTCTGGAGTTTCTAAAAATGTTTTGTGTGTTGAAGACACCATTTATTTTTGGACAAAGAACCCAATCACAGAGAAAATGTTTGCTTGAAAACAACAAAACTTGACATGTCAACATTGCATCACTCAAAACAAAGCTTTTACATAAGAAAAACTAATTCGATTTTTTTTAATGCAGAATTTGGTGTTTTTATGTTTTAACCACCAGGTTTAAGGAAATATCTGTTTATTTTAGTAACAATATTCTTAATTCAGAAACAGCTGTGGATGTGAGATATTCGCTATAACTGTTTTTTATCCTGGTCTGTTTTAAACCTACAAACAATCAGCATTGTTTGGCAACACAGGGCCATTTGTCCTGGAAGTTTGCATTTAGAAAGTCAGACTTGGGTTAACGCTAATCTACTATCAACTGTTTGACTGATTTCTGATCCAAGAAGGTATACTGTGAGACCTTTAGTTCCTCTTTTGACAATGGAAACGCATCTAACCACACTTAACTGAAAGTATCGTACTGCTTGGTGGAAACGTGGCTCAAGTGCTTCACACTGACTAATTGACTGACTCAAAGCGGGCTGCCCAAGAGGAGGCTCAACTGCCCCTCCTTTAAAAACGCTTGTGTTTGCATCTTTAACAGCAGAACTGCCACTTGACTGTGTTGTACTTGTCTTTGCCTTTCGAGAAAGCTGCTACACTATCTGCGTTTGTTGGTGCAAAAAGGATGTATGTGTGGAGTGAGTGTGGGATCCTGGCACCACTCTAAGTGACTGATTTTCCTCAATTTGAGTTTAGTGCATTTTATTTTTTATTAGTTTCATTAGACAACTCATACCAAGGTTTTATCACAAAGCAGGATATTTGTATCGCAGAGCTTGACTGACACTAGTGAGTAAGACTTCACAAAGCAAGATGCATTATTGGAACTTGAATTTTCAGTCCATTTACCTTTTTATTTAGCCTTGTTTCTACTAAGTGTTTCATTACAATTTTTATGGTGTGGAACTTGTGGCTTGTGTTTCCACTACAGTTGAAGATTGAAAGAAGTTTCCAGTCTTTGCGCAGCTTTTGAAATTCTAATAGTCTGAGCACAGGTTTCTACATTTTAATGTCTCTTATGTCACCTCAAACCCTAGTCTATCTAAAGCAAAGTGGGCAATTATTTTTCCTCATGGGCCACATTTGAACATGGGAATTTTGTGAAGGGCCGGGCTAAAACAGTGAACCTACTTATAGTTAATGAAAACACATTTCTTTTGCCTATAGTTTAAATTTTGAAATGTAGACCAAACAAAATGTGCAATAAACTGCATATTCAACACCACAGTCCCACCTCCCACCACCTCCTCAGTTTTAGATCCACTCTTTACAGTTTGTTCTAAAACCAGTAAAAACTATCTCTCGCTGATAGTTGAGATGCTAGGTTATGCAAAAGGTTACCTTTTGAAGCATGTTGTAGTAGAATCAACTGATCACTACAAATTATTGAATAAAAATAAAAATATATGGACTGTTTAATTTTCAAAAAAATATTAGGAAATGCTTGATTAAACAGGCATGTGGCCCCCAGCCCTTCACCACTGAGTGGTATGGTACTGGTCAGTAGAGCACGGTTTGGTTCAGGTAGCCCCTAAAGATGCTTTGTGTAGCAGAGCGATGAACAGAAGAAAATAGTTTCTGGTTTATTCCCGTCTTTCTAAACTTAGTGAGCTTTGTTTCTCTAAAAAAAAAACAAAAAAAAAAAACAGGTTAGAATAGTTTATTCTTGGACTATGATGGTTTTAAATTCTTTTGTTTTTGCCCAAGTGATTCTTTAGCAGCATTCAATTGGTTAAACTCAGAGATCGAAGATAAGCTCAATGTATTAGTATTTTGATGTCATGCATAAGTTTGGTTTTACTTTAAAAAAATTTAAATAACAGCAGTTTTAAATGTTAATAGTCAACAGTATAAGAGCTTCTGCATTCATTTTTATGATAAATGACTGTTTATCGCACAAATAACACACACTTCCTCTGTGATCCAGTCAACAAACTGCAGTGTTAAGGTCCACCTTTAGTGCTATCATGCTTTTTGTATTCCTTTTGACAATGGAAGTGTGACTAAAGACATGCCGAACTGACCTGAACTGTACCTAACTATTTTCAAGTTTACAACATCCATCTTTTTTTTTTCTGTCAATATTAAATTGATTTCTTAGACACATATGGTCAGAGACTGTGGTTATATTCATTTGATGTTAATGCCAAGCATTTTCCTTTTGGTTTTCTAGGTTGAAAACACGTATATTCTTACTGCGTGCTAATACTTGAAGGAGCTGGAGTGTGTAATTTGTGTTCAACTAGCTCTCACCTAAGTTTATAGTCCGTCGAGGCTCCGCACACCCGCACACGCCATCTCCTGTCACAGGCGAATGAATTGCCAATTTCACACAGCTGCTTTGTGATACAATCTGGTGTAATATGTGTGAAGAACACTTAGGTGGTGCTGTTATATGTGGTACATAATGTAAAAAGAATCCATTTGGGATGTACAATATGATTCTGACATTAAAAAAGATGCAAGTGTTAAGTCTTGCTGTCCTTGCTTTTCTTTCAAAGTTAATTCAAAGTTAAGTACTTTTAGGAGATTAAGAGGTTCTATGAAGCTAATATTTTTAAAGTTCTATAAAGTAGTAAGTGCTCTTCTTTTTTGTTGTATCATAAAATCTTGGGCATGAATTAATTGGCAGGGTTTCTAAACAAAAAACTTGAAAATTTTGTGTTTTTTATTAGTTTATAATCTTGAATTTGAGGTCTTGAAAATGATTTTCTTAGAGCACTTCACAGACATAGTGCATGGTTTGTAAAAAGAAGTGCATACAACAAAAACAGCACATTTTTATTTTATTTAAAATAAAATATAAAAAAAAATTAAATGTCCACAAATTTGCCCTAGCCTTAAATGCTGCATCATTTGCTTTGGTCAAATAACAACATGTTTTCTATCTTTATTTTTATTTATTTTTTCATCTGAATTGTGACCCACTTTCTTCCTGTTCATTTTCAGCTTATTTTCTCATTGGCATATTAGTCATTTGGTTGTGATTTTGTTCTCCGTTGGTGTCCTTCTGATTATTTATAGCATTGTCTTTGTTTTGTTTTTGACTTTTGTTTTCTTGCTCTAAAATTTCCAATTAGTTTTTTCTTAATTTTTCACCTGAAATTTATATGATGACCCATTTTAGAAAGTAACCCAATGTTGTCTTCTACACCACTGCTTTAGAATACAATAGTGCAAAACAGTCACAAATTCATCAGTTCATTTCTATAGACAAAAATCTCTATAACTATTAGTTCTGATCTAAAATCTGGTTAGATAACCCAGATCAAATGGCTCAACTGTGAAAAAGGCGCAGTTTACACTAACTTACTATCAACAACTGTAACTTCTGTTGCTGTTTTCAAACTCCAACCATTGTTGTAATTTCCACAAAACTAAGGTAAATATTTATAACAATTTTCCATTGTTCAAAAAAAAATACAAAATTCAAGAGGTAAAAATCTTAATCACACTCCAATCTTGCTAATAATCTCACTTATCCATGAGTAAATGCCAAGTAATAATAATTTTTAAAAAAATTACCGAGGTTCAGGAAATGTGTCGGGGGTTTGGGGGTATGACAAAAACATGTTCTGCCAAAGTCTCAAACTTGCCTGGATTTGAAGGAGAAAATAGAGACATAATAAATGATCACTTTACATACATTATTTAATGTTCCATTGTGAGCTGCTTTGGAGTTAATGAATAGATTTTTACAAACCTCATATTAAATTATTGTACTCTAATATCAGCCTCTGTCCGCATGGCCGTGGTTTAGATTAAGTAATTCATCACAACTATGGGTTGCTGACATTCAGACAAAAAGTCCCACAATCTAATGAAAAATAGTCTTTTGGCTAATTCTGTTTTTTTTTTTTACTCATGCTTTTTTATGTGTTTTATGAAATTCCATTGTCCCCTTATAAATTAATTTATTTAATATGATCTAAATGTATTTGGACCTTCAAGTATATGTAGTACCACTCTTTAACACATGAGGGCAACACACTACAGTAACTATTCTATATCATGTGGTCATTTTCACAAATTTGGCTCAAGGGCCACTACACTGGTGCGTAGTTCAACTCCACCATATGTCATTAGACTGTTGGTTTTAACAAGACAACTGTGTATTTTCTCTATAATATTAAGAATATATGCTGCTATTTTTAGGAATAGTTTTTTTTTTTTTTTTTACAATATTTATTAAAGCTTTTATTATTAACAATATACATTTAAAGATCAACTACAGAAACAAGTAAGTAGAAATAAAAGGAAACGGTTACACTGATACAATGATAAACAGTTAATAAATAGGAAAAAAAACAGGGCGGCACACTAAGTTAGTTGTGTCTGATCCATGAAAGGTATTCCATTTATCAAAGAAGTTATTGTTGTTGCCCTCCATGGTATATCTGATTTTCTCCATATGCAATACATTGGTCAGTTTGGTTAATCAAAGCTTGATCTGTGGTAGTTTCTGACTTACAAAATGTTAATGTTAAATTTCTTAGCATTCGTTCAGAGGGGCTGAGGCGCAGTAGAAAAGTAGAAGACCCATATAAATCAATTTTTGGGTCTGGATCCAACACACAGTAAATTGTACATTCCTGAAAAAAAATTAAATATATTCTGCCAGAGGAATAAAGGGCACTCTGCAGAATTCCCACTTTTTGGAATAGTTTTAAATGTACTCCTTGTTGTCATAATAATTTGTCCAGTTTACTTCTGTGCAAACATTACTGATCCACTGTGGCCAAACCAAAGATAAAGGAAAAATGCTGGTTGGGCCCAGCATTATCCATTATCAGCCAGTCATGGACAGAAGGAACAGTTCCTCCCTGTTTTAAACACACCGTGGTCCAAACTCTTTTAAAGAAAACACCTCAGTTTTTATTGAAAAATTATAAAGATTTTAGCCTTTATAAACTAAAATGACCTATTTGAGGAATTTTAGTCTGGTTTTAGAGCACTACTACTACACTGCATTGAAACTTTATATAACCTTCTTTTAGCTGCCGACAGTGGAGAGGTAGAGGTGGTAGAGAATGACCGAGCTAAGATCCTGTGGGACTTCCAGATTCAGACTGACAGAATGGTAATGGCGAACCAACCAGACATTGTGGTGGTGGACAAACAGCAGAGGAAAGCAGTTGTGGTTGACGTTGCAATACCAAGTGATTGCAACATCAGGAAAAAGGAACATGAGAAACTGGAGAAATACCAAGGCCTCAGAGAAGAGCTGGAAAAGGCTTGGAAGGTGAAGGCGACAGTGGTGCCCGTGGTCATCGGAGCACTCGGGGCAGTGACCCCCAAACTGGAAGAGTGGCTACAGCAGATCCTTGGAAGAACACCAGACATCTCGGTCCAGAAAAGTGCAGTACTAGGAACAGCAAAGATACTGCGCAGAACCCTCAAGCTCCCAGGACTCTGGTAGAGGACCCAAGCTCGAAGGATGAGAGACCACCCGCGGAGGGTGAAGGACAAAGTTTTTTTTTATATATATATATATATATATATATATATATATATATATATATATATATATATATATATATATATATATATATATGTATGTAACTGATCAATGTAATAATTCATTAAGATTTTTTTTATAGTTTTTAGTTTTATAGTTTTTATAGGTTTTAGGTAACACTTCCTCTACTAGCCTAACCCCAAGCACTTTATGAGCCTCACTGATTTTATTTTTGTTGTTTTATTGTTTGGTTTTATGCTTGCTTTGTTAAGCACTACACGCAAAAAGTGTGATATAAATAAAGATTATTATTATGGGGCGCAGTGGCTCAGTGGTTGCCCTATAACCGAAAGGTTAGTGGGTTTGATTCCCGCTCTGTTGTTGTGTCCATGGGCAAGACACAGCTGTGACAGTGGTGTATGAATATGTGTGTGAATGGGTGACTGGGAGCTTGATGTAAAGCGCTGTGCCTAGTAGTTAAAAAAGGCGCTATATAATAATTTACCATTATTAATAATATTATTCATTGAAGTGTATAGTATATTTGACAGGGTAAATCTTATCAAGCATAACCTCTTTTTCACCAAATGGACATGAAAACAAAAAGATAAAGAGAGGTCCAGGGTCAGCCCATTCAAAGGCAGAACAAAGAGAAAAAGGAAACAGCCAAATGTGAAATACCTTCAGTATGGCTAGAAGAGTCCTTTATGTACCACAAATGTGAAGTAATTGACACTTATTTTGGATCATACAACACTGTGGCAGTTCCAGCTTTTACAAACCGTCACTTTAAATTTGAGTCAGCTCCAAACTCAATTCAACATGTTTCCTTCAATTTGACTCCTACAGCGTTGTCCAGGCTGGCTTCGTACATGAAGAATAAATCCAGTTTGTGCTGCCTCTGTTCATGTGTCCATGTCGGAATGTAGTCGGTGCATTTCAAGCACATTGGTAGCAACAAAGACTTCCAAAACTGGTGGAAAATAATACATATGGTTCACTAATGAAACCCAAAGATGTAAATGTGTTCCAAATTAGAGCCCTGATGTACTCCAAACTGCCAAGAATTGCATCTACAATAACTAGTGCAAAGCTACTCCTTCTAATGCCATGTGCATACTCAGTCATCATTATTTTTGCACAGTACCACTTGATCCACAGTTTGTAGTCATCATGTCACAGTGGATGTTTGCTCTTGATATTCCAAACAGTCTGTTGTTTACAGAGCAACACTTTACCCATTAGCCTCCTGACACTGACAGACAGCGGGCCAGTCCCAGTTGACCCATAGCCCTACTCCTCTGGTGCTCACACTAATGCAATGGGCACTGATCATCAGTTTTTTCCAAACAGCCCTCCAATCAAAACAGGTTTGGAACCATGATTTATATGTGTATAGTGGGAAAGATGGCGCCTCGTTTAGGTGGTATTACAAGAGATCTCTCCATTTTGTGTGTTTGTGTGGTTTGTTGAGACAATTTCCACGGATATACCCAAAGATCTTTCTTGAGGATACTCAGAGGATACTATGGTGCATAGTTCGCTAAAAATTCTAATTTGCTTAAATGCAAATGATAGTTTTTCAGGAGGAGTCAATGTCCTAGAACTTTAACCAATAACCAACAGTTTGCCGTGCCAGTAAAAATGCACATGCTTATTATTACTCATAGTCCCACATTTAGATATACCTTTATTTAAGTAAAGTCCCATTTATTCCACACCTACAGCCTCTTGAACACTGTGTAGATAAATGTAGGTAACTGTCTTCTGTCCTTTGTTTACATGAGAGGATGTTTCTGAGTGTGCAGCTTTGATCAAATAGAAGAAAGGAAAATGCTACACAATCAAAAAAGGCTTGAGTTCATTCAAAGCTACACCAAGAGCTTCTGTACTGCTGTACCCAGTTTAACCATATAAAGCTAAACATTGCTGGACACACTGGACTAAAGTGCCTCCAACATTGACTCTGCTTTCAAACCATGGTACTTTCAAAAAGAAACTGAAACAAGCAATAATTCAAAATGAAAATATATTTCATCATTCCCGATACTGAGATTGTAGAAAACAAAAAAGATTGTAAAATGTGTCCATTTATTTGTGTTTTGTTATTTTTGTTATTTTTTGTGATACTTTTGTGGCTGGATCTTTGTGAATATTTTCTTAAACTATTATTATGTTATCGATATGTTCAACTATCAGAATTTTAATGTTAATGTGATGTATGTTTGTGTGATGTATGTTGTGTAAATTTGGACAACAGGAAGAATAGTCTTCACTGTAATAAAGATAAATAAACAAACATTACATGGCTTCTGTTTGCCTTCATGTGTTATAGACTTATCCTGTGTTTTTGGGCACTTTGGGTCAGGGACCTACCCCTGGAACTGACTCTGTGGCCTTATAGACTTGTTGAATGTATACATGAGCAGATTATGCTGCATTTGAACTGTTTTACATCACTTATTTTATTGACATTGTCTTGTTTTATGTTTTGAATACTGGGCTCTTGAGGATGATTTCCAATGTGGTGTATAAACTGCAAATGGCAAAGTGAATCTGATAATAATCTGATATTAATTGTGTACTTTTAAAAATTTTCACTAGTCTAGTTATGTCTGTGAATGTTCTCAGTCATCCAGAGCATCTTGAAAACTAAGTCCAGATGCCTTTGCTTCAACCTTTTCACTAGTCTAGTTAATTAAAGCAATACACTAAAATCAATACGAGCAGTACTATAGTGCTAGGATTTAGCACAAGCAAAATACTTAGAAATGTCTTCATCTAATTTTTGTGCATATTCAGCTCTCTGTGTTTGCATAAATGCTTTGAAACATTTTAATAGAATTGTATTACACTCTATAATAACTATACACTAGTTAGCCGAAGTAAATGTAATTTAACAATTTATGGGTGTTAAGTATATAGGAGTATTTCTATGTGAATGATGAGTTAATACTTATGAATGCTGTGTTTGAAATTGGGAACACAATTTAAATGATCAACTGCAATAATTATTATTGTATATACAGCCATTCAAATAGTTTCTATTATAAATGCATTTACAATTTATGCAGCAGTCTATTGGGGGGCAGTTTCAGAAAAAGAGAGCAAGTAATGGAGCAACAGACACAACAGGACAAATGCTATACTGAACATAGACCACCCCCTGCATTGGGTTTGTGAACAACAAAAGTGGACGTCTGAGATCAGTGAGCTGTAGGACAGAACTCAACTGCCAATCAGTCAGTCTAAATCAAGTAATTTGGTTTTTAATTTATTTGAAGAAACAAAATTGAATAATAAAGTATATACTGTATATATTAATAAAGTTGAATTTAGTTGATTATTACATTTTATTTTTATTTAACCTTTATAGTCCCACTGAGATTACAAATCTCTTTGCAGGGGAGTCCTGGCCCCATGTGTGTTTGGGGGGACTGTTGTACATGTTTTTGGTGGTAGGGAAAACCGGAGTACCCGGAGGAAACCTACGCAGACACAGGAAGAACATGCAAACTCCACACAGAAAGGCCCTGCCCTGGATGGGAATCGAACCCAGGACCTTCTTGCTGTGCTACCACTCTGCCGCCATATTATCATTACTCATTATAAGGTAAATAAAGGCACCAAAGCACTTTAAATTTTTCTCTTATAAACACTTTTTATAGCTCACTGCATTTTTACTTGCATTTCAATTTGAGAGCATGTGAACAGCTATGGTAGCCCTGCAGGGACTTGCTATGAACAAAACCAGCGGAAATAGGTCTGATTTCACTTTAAAATTTTGAAACAAAATGTGCTCAAATAGAAACACGAGTGTGCTTCTCCTCAAGTAGTGGTCAGTTTGACCAATCTTGCCAGTTGTAGGAAGAGGAAGTAATAGGGTTTACAAGTCTATTTTTCCCACATTCACAAATCATTAAATGTTATTTTGATGTGATTTTACACTACGGAAGTTTTGAACAATGTGTTCTATTCAGTTTAGAGTATCAACAGAATGTCAGATGTCACCATTAGGCTTTTGAGCAAAAGTCAATATTTGGGCATTAAAAATCAAAAGACCCTCTCGGTGATACCTATGGCTTATGTCTGGAAGCAAATGAGTTGGCAAGCACAAATGGGCAAGTCCCAATTCCAATGTGTGTTACACAATTTGAAAACCCAGACTGCTGTGTGTCCTTTCAATTTTGGCCCAAGTTTTCATCTGGTTCCATGTGTGGCTCTAATCTGACAGCAGGTCTGACCTCTGCGTCTGCACACACCCATCAGGCAGTGGGAAGCACAGCCCGGCTGTCCATCACGACCAAACTGCTGCAAGGCTAAAGACAGTAATAAAGGCAGATCGTCCCTGTCTGATGTGCTCGAGGAAAGCCAGCGGGTCATCACACACACTTGACCCCAGTCTTTCCGAGCAATGCCACTATTTGATCTTGTGACTCCACCATCCATCACTGCAGAGGAGAATAAAACCGAGAAACTGATAACACTGTCTTTCCGCTGCATTCCAGGCAGACTCTCCGCCCTTTGGTCGCTTGCTTTTATTTCATCATTTATCTGAAGGCTCTAAAAGGCGGCTATTTGATGGGACCATGGAAGAGGAGTAGAGATGACCGCAAGCTGTTTCGCACTTCAAAAGAAATGGTGTGCATGTGCGTTGGTAAAATGTGTGTGTGTGCGAGAGAGAGAGAGACATGACGGGATGCAACAAGTGTCTGAATGTTCCAGAAAACCCCTCGAAGATGGCCATCTGGGCCGCACTGATATCAGCGAGGTGTCTCCAGGAGGCCGTCTGCTCTGAACCATTACACACACACATTTTAGCTCTCTCTTGGGTTCTGTTACCATGGTGCCTGTTGTGTTGTAGCCTTATTAGAACGGCTCAGGATCAAGTATGTTCTTTCCTCTTGATATTTCCTCCACTTCTTGAGAATGCTTTTATGTATTTAAAATTTTGAAAGTCTGCACTGTGGGGACTAAAAACTTCTACAAAGCACATTTGGCTCAGTTTACATTCAAAAATGTATGTGCTTACTTTTATCTATAAAGCTTAATAAAAAACGTAATCTTGACATTCCCCAGGAGCGGAGGAAAAGACAATTAAAGGATTTGGGCAAACCGTCCCAGTGCACACTGAAGGACCTGGCTTGATGGAGCCAACATGACAAAATTATCTGCAAAAAGCAGAGATGAGATCTTGTGGTCCCCAAACCAGACTCCCTCCGGCCCCTGGCTGCGCCTAGAAATCCTGTCCATAAAGATAATGAACAGGACCGGTGACAAAGGGCAGCCCTGCCGGAGTCCAACATGCACTGGGAACCGGTCTGGGTGATGGACGAGTCCACCTCCGAGCCTTCGGCCTCTGCTTCCTCAGTGGAAGAAGTGTTGGTGGGGTTGAGAAGATCCTTGAAGTATTCCTTCCACTGTCCAACAATATCCCCAGTTGAAACAGTGTTGGCAGGGCACTGCTTCCCCCTCCTGAGGCGCCGGACGGTTTGCCAGAATTTCTTCGAGGCCGACCGATAGTCCTTTTCCATGGCCTCACTGAACTCCTCCCAGACCCAAGTTTTAGCCTCCACGACCACCCGGGCTGCAGTCTGCTTGGCCTGCCGGTACCTAGGGCCCAAGGGTCCCAAGGGCCAATCAGGCTCGGTAGGTCTCCTTCTTCATCTTGACGACATCCCTTACTTCCGGTGTGCACCACCGTGTTCGGGGGTTGCCGCCACGACAGGCACCGGAGACTTTACGGCCACAGCTTCGAGTGGCCACATCGACAATGGAGGTGGAGAACATGGTCCACTTGGACTCAATGTCTCCAACCTCCCTCTGGATCTGGTCGAAGCTCTGCCGGAGGTGGGAGTTAAAGATCTTTCTGACAGGGGGCTCTGCCAAATGTTCCCAACAGACCCTCACAGTACATTTGGGCCTGCCGAGTCTGTCCAGCTTTCTCCCCCGCCATCGGATCCAACTCACCACCAGGTGGTGATCAGTTGACAGCTCCGCCCCTCTCTTCACCCGAGTGTCCAAGACAGAAGTCCAATAACAAAACACCGTTGGGTTCAGATCTGGGGGGCCGTTCCAGAACCCAGAGCATATATCTCTAGAGGGAGGGGTTCGACCTGAAACTAACTCTGATGGGACCAGGCTGTTCTGGTCTCATAGTTGTTACCTTGAAAGGGCAGTGTGACTCCTGATGTGAGAGTCATAAGGATCCCTGTCTTTCCCCTGTGTTCTCCTGTTTGTCTCCCCCTCCCTTTTGTGTCTGTCTTTGTGTGTCTGTCTGTTTGGAGCTCGGTGGAGTCCTGGGAGCCTGCATTCTCTCCAACACACCTGCAGCTCATCAGACTCATCACTACTCACCTGCTCCAGCATAAGAAGCCTCTTCAGTCCTCCACTATTCGCCAGATCGTTCATTATCTTTTGTGGTACACTGTGTGGCTCCAACTTCTTGGAGTTTTGATATTCTTGTTTTTTGGAAACCTTCCTTTGTCTCTGTGCAGAACTTCTTCCAAGTTCCAGACACCTGCCAGGCCACCTACTCTGCTCCACCATCTTCTAGAGCTCCTGCTCCTGTTTCAGTTTATTGAATAAACATTTTGTCTCGGTGTCTGCCATTTTGGTCCACCAGTTTTCTGTTCATTACAACAGTATAACTGCTCCCTTCAGGGGTTGTTGTTGTTCTAGAGTGAAACTGTTTTCCTTAGATTTCAGATAGGGTGACCACCTGCTAATAAGCCCAAGGGGGGACAAGGGGTATGTTTCTAAGGGACAATGTGGGACACTGCCTGGCGCGGCGGTGCCCCCACCCCACGTGCAGACTCACTGATAGTGGTTTACCCATTTCTAGCACATAGCACCTTACATGGTATCTTATTAATGCCCTATTCCCCTAAACATGTATAATTGCTGATGTATGCTCATGAATAGGCCAACCAATGTGTATTTTTAACATAACATTTTTGAACATTCAATGAATTGACAGATGCACTTCCACTTACAATTTAAATTTAATGAAAAATTTTCTAGTGACTGATCACATCTAAATTTTTTAGTTAGCCGAATTGAAATTCTGTGAATTGATACATTTTTCAGTTGGCCGAATTGAAATTCTGTGAATTGATGGAATTTAATTCACAGAAATTCAATTCGGCCAACTGAAAAATGTAGATGTGATCAGTCACTTGACAATGTTCAATTGGAGACCTGAATTATTTTTTACAGTGTACAGGTAGAAGATGATAATAGCTAACACACAGATGTTACATCCATGAACATAACTTTAACTTTACCTTTGGTTGTTGCCTTTTGTTGCTCATTCAGTGGTCTTCTTAGGACTTTCAAGCAATCTTCGACAGATGCAGGGGCAAGCACATCCGTGACAATGGCTTCTGCCTTCGTCCGACCACAGGCCATTCTCTTTGCAATGTCCGAGTCCGGATAAATTGTTGGGGCTAGCTTTGTGCCACAATCTCCTGCTCGATATGATGTAGCGTGTTGGACAGTGTGATACACACTCGTCACCTCTGCAGCAGTCACTTTGTCAGCTAAAAAGTCGTTTTTAGGTCGGAGGAAAGCATCCATAGATTTGGATGTAACTTTCTGCTGGACACGTTTTTTGTGAGTCTCCGTGAGTCTGTGTCGTTTGACATCGTATTCCCCTCCATGTCCGATTGAGAAAGATGTTTTGCAAAGGTCACAAAAGCCCTCTCGGTATCCCCCTCAACACCTTTCAGCCACAAATATTCATTTTCCCAGTCTTTCTTGTACCCACACCTTCTCTTTTTAATTGATGATGGCAGGGCTTCAGACTCCATTTTTCGAATTGCAAAGCAAAGTCTGGTATGCACGTGCGTGCGGCGTGTGCTGTCATGACAACAACGAAAGAGTTGACAACAACTTAGTCAGCAGTTCAACTGAGGGGTGGGTGTGGCAACAGCGTGCTGAACTGTCAAGTAATGTTTGTTTGGCTGCCTGGGGCTCGATGGTATAGAGCGACCGACTTTTTTTTGGAACAAGCATTGAGTATGCGTGACCCGGTCTCAAATTGCGGGACGCATGAATTCGGCTTCAAACGCTGTGCGCGCTGAAAACCTTTATAAACATTTGATAGTCTTGATTTTAAAAAGCATAAATATTGGTTATAAAAATGAAGCATGCATTAAGGCTAAAGAAAGAAAATAAAGATTGTGTCTCCGCAAATAAGGAGCCATTCTTGATTGGATGAATAACACATCAGTAATGATTGTAATGCTTTTAGACAAGACTTTATAAACATTTTAGACACTCTTTATACATTCTACCCGAAATTACAGTGACTTTAAATGGGGAGTAAACTTAAAACTCGCAACTTTAATTTTTCCCAACTGGTGACTAAATTAAGTATGTTTAGTATAGTCTTATCTTAACAATACCCTCATAGCTTGTGTGTGTGTGTGTGTGTACAGGCTTGACCATTAGTGACTTTTAATGGCAGACAGCTGGCAATCAATGATGCACTAGTTGTCCCACGTGCACGGTCGGGTGTGCGTGCACGTACACAGTCCGGACGCGGTGCCTAATGGTGATTGAGGCACCAGCCTGCACTAATTTATAGAGGACAGCATGCGTCCACACAAACACATAAGCACATTAGCACATGCACATAAACAGAAGCATATCAGGCAGACTGAGAATGCATCCCTGGAGAACAGGGAGCAGCTGGAGAGCAGGGTTGGAGGAGTGAGGGAGGTGAGGAAGAGAGGTTAAACGCTTCCCCAAGACATCCGCAAGAGTCGGGGTGCTTTTTCTTAGCTTTTAGCGCTACGGGGAGCAAAGGCTACGGTAGGTGAGCAGTGCGTGGTGTGCATGAAAACATCAGGTCTGGGAGATTGACTATTTTTGGGTTGGCTGTGCTTCTTTTATTTTATTTTTTTTCTTGTCAACGCTCTCTTCAAAAGGAGCCCCACCACAGCACCTTCCCACTTCCTTTAATCCCCTCCTTTCTCAAACACTCTTTCGCACACAGAAATCTTCAGAGTTCCTTGAGCACCAGCATGTCCCTGTCTTCCACAAACGCCACAAAAAAAATATAGATGAAAAAAAAAAACTCGAGCTGATCACCATAGCAACACATTATATATCTTCCAGCAGTATTTATCCAAGCCAGAGAAGAGGAAAGGAGGGGTGGCAGTGGTGGGTAGATTGAGAAGAGGGCTGTGGAGGTGGTGCTGGTGATGCTGGAGGAGGAAGAGGTAAAACGTGGGGAGGGGGGGGGAAGTCGTGATGCAACTCTTTCAAAAAATCAAACGCTTGTTTTGGAAAAAAGAGGAGCTGCAATATTGTTAAGGGGCCACTGGGAGGCAGTAGTGTCCAGGGAAAACAGTTCTAGTGGAAATAGGCTTAACTTCTAGGAGCAGCAGCAGCAGTCGTGAGGCACCAGGAGCTTGTTTTCAACACTACATCACATTAGTTCAGTTTGGATTAGAAGGAGTGCTGATAATTACGTAAGTTACAAGTGGACAATGATGGCACCTGAAAAGTCCACAAAGCCAACCAAATCACCTTTAAACATTATAATACTTCTAATGGAAGAAGCCATATAGAATCTCTTTGACAATTGTTAGCAGCTTTAAGTCAATTGTTGTCAATCAGAACAATCAGGTTTAAACATACAACCTTACTGTTTACACCTGAGCACTACATGTCACCACTTTATTCCAGAATTCATTTGAATAATATGAGGCTGTTGATACTGGGTAGGTGTGGGAATCACAGAGAAACTTATCCATAATAATGATGTTGTGATCCAGTGATTATGCTGTCAATCAGTCAATATTGCAATATCTGTGGAACTGAAATTGACAACATACAAAAAAGTATCCAAGAAAGTAGAGAGCTTTCTTCCTTGTCAAAAGTAGCTCTATTCTTGGTTCTTTTAAAAGTGCATTGTAGTCATATGCAGTTGAGCAAAATGGATGTGTTCATGTGCTTTCAACTCCAGAGGGGTTATTAAATCCACAAATAACTCAATAACTACCAACATAAATGGCCTATGGTCATGAGCTTTGGGTCATGACTGAAAGAACAAGATCCCGGATACAGGCTACCGAAAATAGCTTTCTTCGCAGGATGCCAGGGCGCTCCCTTAGAGATAGGTTGAGGAGCTTGGTCACTCTGGAGGAGCTCAAAGTAGACTCGCTGCTCCTCCACATCGAGAGGAGCCAGCTGAGGTGGCTCGGGCATCTGTTTCGGATGCCTCCTAGATGACTATGTCTCTCGGCTGGCCTAGGAACGCCTCGGTATCCCCCCTGGAAGAGCTGGGGGAAGTGTCTGGGGAAAGGAAAGTCTGGGCATCTCTGCTTAGACTGCTGCCCCCGCGACCCGGTCCTGGATAAGCGGTAGAAGATGGATGATAAATGGCCTAAACTGGTGTTGAACGCTACAAACAACACAGGTTTAACGTTGGCGCTTCTTTTCTCTTTGCTGATGGGGCGTTAACACTGATTGCAAATACATCTATTTGTGCAAGTAATTTACATGTCAGGTCTATGTAAAGACTTGTCGAGACACAAACACGTGCCTGTGGAGTGTTACACACAAATGACACAACACAAATGCAACTTGAAAGATTTGAACTTTAGTGGAGATTTGTTCTGTGATGGACAATCACAAATGAGATCTTTCAATGACATACAAGCACATAGACAGACAGACAGACAGGATTTATTTGATCAGAAAAAAATGCAGCTTATAACAGATGGTGGCTTCCATTAGGAGTTTGACACTCCTTTAGACAGCTGACTGGACTGTTGTTACCGTGACAAGCTTAAAAGATCAGAAGGGAGGGAAGATATCCTCTCATTATGGGGGAATTTATAATCTCTGACTGATTCTAGCAGTTGTACTGGGCTTACTAGCAACTGTAGACAAATTGTACCTAGCTTGCTAGATAGTACAAACTTAAGTGACAGACAGCAGGAATAGGACCATATTTTCAAACCCCAAAATCTGGGCACTAACTGATTACATTGATTGGCAGCCAACATTCTATTAATTATTTGACAAATATTGCTACCATGTGCAACAGAGAATTCACACATACGTACAATGTAAACAAATGCATACTATTCATTACCCGGTATAATAAAATTGTGACATTTTAGTGTTTTTGTAAATATCCGCCAGGACAAGGGGCTTAAAATCTGGACTGTCCCGGTTAAATCTGAACATTCCATTTACATTTAGTCATTTAGCTGACGCTTTTATCCAAATCGACTTACAGTAAGGTTCCATTCACCAGTGTCACAGCTGGAACACCACTTGCCCAAGGCAAGTGTCTTGCCCAAGGACACAACGACAGTATGAACTGTGGGGAGAGCGAAATTCGAACCACCTACCTTCCGGTTGAAGGACGACCGCTCTAACCACTGAGCTACTGCCGCCCCGTAATAATGTAACATAATGTCACTTTAGGCAGGAAGCTTCCTCTTTAGTTTACAAGAACTGATTTAGAGGGATGAATAGAGTGAGCAAAAGTAAATTGTTTAAATGTCTAACAACAAATTGGCAATCCCACAAATAATCTGTCAATGCACCAAAAGGCTGAATGCTATTTACTTCAAGGCTACGTGACTTCAGCCTTAGCCTGAGTGGAGTACTGTAAAGTCAATAGTTCAGTTCTCCCTTTGCATGTTTTTTCAGACAGACAGACAGGACTGCTTATGTGACCTATCTGCATAGCACAACTAAATTGTACATGTCAGATCTCCTTAACCTGATATCACATTGGAGTCTACAGTAAGTGACAGAACGCCATCATTTCTAGCTCCTTATGCACACCGAGTGTCCATCTACTGCCAGTACACAATTCTCCAGCACTGGAAGCTGATGTGTGGAAGCACATGCTCTTTTTCCACCGAGGTTACCATCTGTGTGCTCTCTTTTCCACCAGAACAAGCCCAAACCAGACATGCTTTCAATGTGTCCTCCAAATCAGTGCTGGGCAGACATTAAAGACTCAAAATGGAGGAAAAAGAGAATGAATGGAGGAGCGGGAATGATTGTGATGTCCCCTTCCTTCCCCCAGCTGAGGGATTAGATGCTGGCTTCTGGCTGCAAAGGGTTTGGGCTGGATTCTGCATGTGTGGGTTTATTTTTTTGGGGCTCACGAAGCAGGTTAGGCAAGGAGGAGGAAGGGGAGGAGGAAGGGGAGGAGGGTGGGTTGTGGCGTGAAGGAAATGGCAGGGATGAGAGGAAAGAATGGGATGAAAAGATGTAGGTGAGTCAAGGAGGAGAGCAGGCCTAAATCCTCCCTGAGCCTCCGGGAGAGGACAAGCAGAGACGCACAGCAACTAATGATGTGAAAAGGCGAAATGGAGAAAGACAGAGGCAAACGGGAAGCGACTGGCGACGAGACATAAGAGGGGTAAAAAGTCCAAGTGAAGCACTCGTCTCTATGTTTTCACGTTGGAGCACAAAAAGCCAACAGGATCTGACAAGAGTGTGATAGGATCAGCTCAGCGATGTGTCCGCACACTCGTACACGCCTACACACTTGCCCTCTCTTCAGCGCATTTACACTATCTTCTGGGCTTGAAGTAATATTTTTCTTTTGGTACAGTTTCAATTTTTCAGTAGGCTTTTTCTGATGTGACTTTGGGTGCTGTTAGTTGTTTGGTACTTCCTTACCTTTACTCCGATCCGGTCCGACTTCACGTTAAAAATTCACTAGCATCTTCTTCAGTTGCTCAAAAGGTCAAGGACAAAATTGCAGTTGTTTCTCATCTACAGGTATTTTTCATTTAGACAGATTCATTAAAAAACTGCACTGACATGGACCTAGACCTTTGCCAGCAAAAAGTTATGGATTAATACAGTGTCATTTATTGCAAGGAACCTTGGAAAGATAAGGTAAAATGAGAATTACATACAATGTTAGCAGGCCTTGACATGAGCCTTTTTGCTCACTTGCCACTGTGGCTAGTGGCTTTAAAAAATATATAATTTTTACCTTAAACGAAATTTGAGCCCAAAATAAAATATTTTAATTAGAAATTTAAGAAATAAAAAATATTATCTTACATTACAGGATGAGGTGTGCTTCTAAACCAGATTTACAAGCTTATGTTTTTGTCTAATTAGATTCTACTACTTGAACACTGCAGATAGGCCTTTCATCAATGGGTTGGACCCAGATAAAAGTGTGCTGAAATATGTCTCATGATGTGTTACTATATGGTTTATTTTTTACATGAATATATTGTAAATAATAGCTAGAGGCTGTTGTAGCTTTTAAGAACAACAAAAGCTAGTTTTCAGCAACAGTCTGTGTAACTCGTTAAAGCTGTAGTTGTAACTTTTCCAAATTCGGAAAATTGTGACAAATGTTTAAAATAATTAAAACAGACCATTTGACCTGATACTTTGATGTAAAGTAGGTATACTGGTATGATTATTATTTTCCATAAGTCCCTCTCTTTGGTTCTACAGCAAATGGAGGTTTAGACAGGTGCCCAACCAAAAGGACCAATCACAGGCGAGCTGTGGTGACGTCAGCTGTCAATCAACAAGATGCTCTTGAGCACAAAGAGTTATCTAAATTATTTTGCTCAGATATTTTGCTTTCATTAATTATGTTTCCTTGTCATGTATACGCACTATTCCGACTGGTTTTATTGGAGTTACTGTGAAAATACAGTGTTCATGTGAAAGCTCTAAAGTAAATATAAAATATAGAAATATTGTAAATAGTAAATATTACTGTGCATCCCAGAAGCTTTGCATTAGCACAAAAAATAATGGTCATTAGACTAGCTTAGATGTTGCTATAAACTGATGCTATATATATATATATATATATATATATATATATATATATATATATATATATATATATATATATATATACACACAATGTGCAGCAGGTTTTTTTTTTTGTTAGAGTAGGCAACTGAGTTATTTACACAAAGAGAATAGTTTAGGCTTCTTTGCTACTGGCTAACTGGGTTGGTTGGTTGTTTTGTTATTAATGAAAGTCTATCTATTGTAGCTCCTCAAATGTAACAGTTTAAAATAGGTAGGTCATTTTTTACTTCTTAGAGTTTATTTACAGCCTCAATAATTCAAAGTGATCAAAGAAGTTTAATGTTTTAAATAATACAGCTTTTACACTGACTCTCTTTTTAACCCATCCTGAAAGCTAAGAAATAAATATCTTGTGAATGCGGTGATAAAAGTGAAAAGTTTCATGCCTTCCGGTGCATGTAGGCTAAGACAAGGACGAAGGGCGATTAAATGGCCTTAGAGAGATAAGAACTTACCTCAACTATACCATGCATACCAATACCTATTGTGATTGTTCACTCAGATGTTGGCCGTACTGGTTAGCAAAAATACCAACCTCTCAACAACAGCAAGAGAGTTTGTTGGCAACCCTTGCATATCATTCTTAAGACACATAAGATGAAAATACATTAGCACAATATCTATTGTCAGCTACATCTTTTGTTACCGCTGCCAATGAACAGTTGTGCTCATACCTTGGCATTATTTGGGCCATTTTTAGAGAATATAAATGATAACACAAAAACATTTATTTCACTCATAGTTAGTGGTTGGGTGAAGCCATTTATTGTCAAACAACTGTGTTCTTTTTAAATCATAATGACAACAGAAAGTACACAAATGACCCTGTTCAAAAGTTGGTGGTGATTGTGGTGATTTTGGCCTGATAACATGCACACAAGTGACAGAAACAGGTTTGAATGGTAACTAAATGTAACGATCCTCAGCTGTGATCTGTTTGCCTTTAATCAGTGTGTTTGTGTAAAAGGTCAGTGAGTTTCTGGGCTCCTGACAGACCCTTGCATCTTTCATCCAGTGCTGCACTGATGTTTCTGTATTCTGAGTCATGAGGAAAGTAAAAGAATTGTCAAAGGATCTGAGGGAAAAGGTAATTGAACTGTATAAAACAGGAAAGGGGTATAAAAACTCTTGGAACAAAGTCATTTGGAAAGATGAGACCAAAATGTATGTTTTTTTTGGCCACAATGTTACATTTGGAGAGGGGTCAACAAGGTCTATGATGAACGCTACACCAATCCTACTGTGAAACATGGAGGTGGATCACTGATGTTTTGGGGATGTGTGAGCTACAAAGGCACAGAAAACTTGGTCAAAATTGATGGCAAGATGAATGCAGCATGTTATCAGAAAAAGTTGCACTCATCATCTCGGAAGCTGTGCATGGGACGTACTTAGATGTTCCAACATGACAACAATCCACAGCACAAGGCCAAGTCGACCTGTCATTGGCTATAGCAGCATAATGTGAAGGTTCTGGACTTGCCTCTCAGTCTCCTGACCTCAATATCATTGAGCCACTCTGGGGAGATCTCAAATGTGCAGTTCATGCAAGACAGCACAAGAATTTACAGGAACTGGCTTTTTGCCAAGAAGAATGGTCAGCTTTACCATCTGAGAATAAAAAATAAATAAAGAGCCTCATCCACAACTACCACAAAAGACTTCAAACTGTCATTGATGTTAATGGTGGTAATACACAGTATTAAGAACTGGGGTATGTAAACTTTTGATCAGGGTCATTTGCGTAGTTTCTATTGTCATTATGATTTAAAAAGAGTAAACACTATTGTTTGACAATAAATGGCTTCACCCAAACACTGGACGAGGATGGACTCCAGACCTTCCTGAGAGTGACCTCAACCTTGCAACAGGCAACTTCTAACAATACCTACCATCAACCCGAATGACCTTGAGGCCTTAACACAAACCATCTTCTGCTGATGAAGACCAAGCAAGCATTACTGCCAGGTCTGTTTCAGCAGGAAGATTTGTACGCCCAACGCTGATGGTGACAGGTCCAGTACATGACTGACCTGTTCTGGAAGCAATGGTGCAATGAGTGCTCCTGAGCTCCAGAAGTGCCAGCGGTGGTTCAAGACCCAGAGGAACTTTAGTGCCGATGACATGACAGATGAGTCAGCACCCCGGATACTCATGGGAAATGGGCAGAATCTTTGAGGCCATATCCAACGAACATTGATTTACCAGGCAAGTCAGAGTAAGGACTAAAACGAGTGAGCTCTGCCGTCCTATTACCATACACCACCGTAAATACCTATGTCCCGCTCTAGAGACAAACTCCTGCCTAAACAGCCAGCATATCAAAGCTGGTTAAAATTGGCAAATGAATGAGCCTAGAAAAACACAACCACTCAGTTCTCAAAGAAAAAACACTTATTGTTGGATTTTGGTCTGAACATCGGTTTGCAGTTGCACAAACCAGAACCAACATGGAGCCTGGTCCATGCAAAAGGGGTACTAGTTTACTGGCAATTAAAGCTGGTTTAAAATCAAATGTTTTGAAGCCTATTTTACAAATACAGTAGCTGTAAATACTTAGTGATTAAATGGCCTAATAGTTTATTTTATTTTACTATAATTTAAGTCCTGTACATTTGCTTTATGTTTTCAAACCTGTGCTATTTTTGTGCCTTTGTTTTCTTCTTCATGTCTTTTTACTTGATATTTGCCAGACTCACACTGTAAAAAGTTAATTTTCCGCCTGGAGAAAGAAAGATTAAACTGTTTTGAAAAATCAATCTGCCTACATCTACACCCCAGGACACCTCAGATATATTGTCATGATTCAAAATGGTATTAAAACACATCAGTCGCAGCAGCCCTTAACCCATCTGTCCATATTGTCGAGGCTGTCTAGCAAAGCTGGGCTCAGGTGGATGTTTCCTCCACTGAACAGAGCATGCTGAAAATGCCGGATATCCTGGTGGTGACTATTGGAGATGAACTTAGCACGGGCCAGGCTTTGCTGTGCGGGTACGGGAACACACCGCTCCTCAGTGAGATTAACTGTGTCTGCAGGTGGGTAGATCTTTTTCAGGGACTTTTGCTGACTGCTACTTTACCAGAGCCTGTTTTAATTTGGGAGGTAGAGCCAAGAGATAAAAAAAAAAAAAAGGTCAGAGTCCATTTGCTTTGCAGAAGTCAGTTGAAGAGCTTGTTAGTGAAAAGGGCATAATTTTCAGCTCTGCTTTGGTGGAAAGATCCACTGGGAGCTGCTCAACTCCACTACAATTACACTCTTCAGTGTGCTCTTAATGGACTATTCATGTGCGTAGATAGCACATACAGTACATCTGGCACTTAATTTGACATAATGACCTGGTCGCTAAACTGAGAGAGGAAGAGTATATTAGACCGTACATCCTTTACACAGTAGTTAGCTATGAAGATCATTGGCTTTATACCTCCAGGAGTAGAATTATCTCTTTGATTTAAACATACTCTGTACTCTGTCTACACACATTATTCTTTTAGAAATGATGACATGCATTCTAACGGGGTTGAAGTTAATGTTGCCTAATTTGCAATGCAACTGATTATTAAGGATATTAAGAGTGGTCTTTAATGAACCAAAGAAAACTCACGTAACTCCTCTCTTTATTAGGTTACACTGATTCCCGCATTAAGTTCAAAGCTATGCTCTTGGCCTACAAGACCACCACTGGTTCTGCACCCTCATATCTTCACTCACTAGTACAGACCTACGTTCATACCAGATCCCTGTGCTCTGCAAATGAACAACGTTTCGTGGTACCGTCCCAAAAAGGAAAAAAATCACTCACACGTACCTTCTCTGGATCTGTTCCACATTGGTGGAATGATCTACTGCTGCTACAAGATCAGCAGATTCTGTAGCCATCTTTAAAAAACGCCTAAAAACACATTTCTTCCATCAACACCTGACTGACAAAAACTGAATTCTACTTCCTTTCTATGTTTTCCTTTTCAAAAAAAAAAAAAAAAAAAGAAATTCTCTCCTATCCTTAGTTTTGTATACTATTCTGGGTTCTCACAGAATTGTTTTTGGTGCACTTGTGCTTTTTACTACCTTGTGTTGTTAAAATTGCTTCCATTGTTTTCCTCACTTAAAAGCGTCTGCTAAATGACTAAATGTAGTAGATTTTAGCATTTAATTGGATGTATTACCAGATGTTTTTTTAATACAAATATGACTAATTTATATTGTTATGTTCTCTTGTAGACTTTACCTTTGTTTCAAAAACCTGATCAAGAAAGAATTGTTTCAGCACCACCTGAGACTCTTCAGATTTAAGAAGAGTCACATCAAAACCTGAGACACTAACACAACAATGACTGATGATAGATTATGGTTTAACCATGTAAACATGACTTACAGCATGCTGAAAAAACACAGTGGTAATATACACAATAACTCTGACAAAAAGGACCAAAGGCAGTGGATAATCATTTGTGCAATTTACTGTATTCCTATCAATGCTTTGAAGTATTATCATACTAAACTACAAATAATAACTTACATCTCTCATTACTGGATAATAGTGATGGGAAGTTCAGTTCATTTTACTGACTCAGTTCTTTAAGTCTCGTTCAGCAAAATGAACAAATCTTTTTTGAAGTCATTTCGTTCATTTCGTTCATTTCAGCAGAATCTAATTAAAATGTTGCATATTACAATTTTTAATACATTTAGTACTTTTGGAATAAAAACTATAATAACTATAAGCTAATGCATTCATGGCCAAACTTTGAAAAATAAATTATAAATTCATTGCAGCTTACTTCAGGCAGAGAGTTCAACTCACCTCTTAATCCAAATAGTTTTTTTCCTTTGTCACTTCATATTTAGCTTAGCATTAATTCCGTCAACATGTCTGGTCTGGGCCGTGACAGCCTCATGTAGCTGTAGCTAATACATCCGTCCGTCCGGAAACAGAAAGGAGTCATTCATGTCCCGAGTCGTTCGTTCATTCGTTCGTTCGTTCACCAAGTCCCAGCTGGGACATCTCCCGAGTCGAACGAACGAACGACTCGGGAGATGAACAGTTCCTTTCCGTTTCCGGTAACTGCATACTCTTTCTCTATGGGGAAGGGACTTGGTGAACGAACGAACGAACGACTCGGGAGATGAACAGTTCCTTTCTGTTTCCGGTAACTGCATACTCTTTCTCTATGGGGAAGGGACTTGGTGAACGAACGAACGAACGAACGAAACGAACGACTCGGGAGATGAATGACTCCTTTCTGTTTCCTGTATGAGATGTTGTGCAATGCGCATGCGCGGGTCTACACAAAAATGAACGACTCGCTCTCTGAGATGACTAGTCGTTCCCGAGTCATATTAAAGACTCGTTCAAAAAGAACGAATCGTTCATGAACGACTCATTACTACTGGATAAAATATTGTTTTAAGGGGATTCAATAAGAGCCCAGCTGCACACAAATAAATGAAGTTTTGTCTGAATAGAGTTTATTGTAAAGAGGATGAGGTAGAGGATAGACTGGGCTGTGATGAGGGTAACAGAGGCAGATGGAAGAGGCTGAGGGTAACGGAGGCAGATGGAAGGGGCTGAGGGTAACGGAGGCAGATGGAAGAGGCTGAGGGTAACGGAGGCAGATGGAAGAGGCTGAGGGTAACGGAGGCAGATGGAAGGGGCTGAGGGTAACGGAGGCAGATGGAAGAGGCTGAGGCTAACGGAGGCAGATGGAAGAGGCTGAGGGTAACGGAGGCAGATGGAAGAGGCTGAGGGTAACAGGCAGATGGAAGAGGCTGAGGGTAACGGAGGCAGATGGAAGAGGCTGAGGGTAACGGAGGCAGATGGAAGAGGCTGAGGGTAACAGGCAGATGGAAGGGGCTGAGGGTAACGGAGGCAGATGGAAGAGGCTGAGGCTAACGGAGGCAGATGGAAGAGGCTGAGGGTAACGGAGGCAGATGGAAGGGGCTGAGGGTAACGGAGGCAGGTGGAAGAGGCTGAGGGTAACGGAGGCAGATGGAAGGGGCTGAGGGTAACGGAGGCAGATGGAAGAGGCTGGGGGTAACGGAGGCAGGTGGAAGAGGCTGAGGGTAACGGAGGCAGATGGAAGAGGCTGAGGGTAACGGAGGCAGATGGAAGGGGCTGAGGGTAACGGAGGCAGATGGAAGAGGCTGAGGCTAACGGAGGCAGATGGAAGAGGCTGAGGGTAACGGAGGAAGATGGAAGGGGCTGAGGCTAACGGAGGCAGATGGAAGGGGCTGAGGGTAACGGAGGCAGATGGAAGGGGCTGAGGGTAACGGAGGCAGATGGAAAAGGCTGAGGCTAACGGAGGCAGATGGAAGGGGCTGAGGATAACGGAGGCAGATGGAAGAGGCTGAGGGTATTGCAGCTGTTCAGACGGATGACCAGCAAGAAGCTGGAGCCAGGTAACTGCAGCTTTGTAAAAAACAGTAAGAGAAAGGGTCTTTGGGTTAACACCATTTACTTTTGCACCAGAGTGATTACAATAGAAATATAAAACACTGGGATTATGGAGGAATAAGAAAAACAATTTAAAGTAAACGTTTTTGTGCTTCTATTTTCAACAGATTTGTGTATGTAGAAAAAAAACTATTGATATATGTATGTATGTATATGTATGTATGTCAAAGAAGTAGCTGTCCAAATATAATCATTACAGTATGAGATATAAACCTTCCAATCAGATTTAACAGCCTGTGATTATGAAGAGTAATGATGGCAAATTGTTAAGTAATTAGTACAAATAAAATACACACATCCCAGATACTGTCAAGTAATCAACATGCACGTCTATTGGTGTCCATGATGACTTGAGAGTGGACACTACATAAAAGACCTTCTTACCTTCATCAATCAGCTTCAGCCTGACATTATCACCTTTAAAAACAGCTTTAAAACTGAAATTAACATCAGAAGTGTCTGTGAAGGTTGTCAGTCATCCAGGACATCTTGAAAAAAGGTTGAAGTTAAAAGCATCTGGACTCGGTTTTCAAGGTGAAGACGTTTCATCTCTAATTTCAAGAGACTTTATCAATTCTGTTTCAAAATCTACTAAAACAGTAATGCCACTCCACTGCAGCCTTTTACAATGCAGCAATACAGTACTATAACTCACATTGTTGTTGTTCTGTGGAGGCCATTATCGATGAGGTGGTGGTAGCAATGTAACTGCAATTAAACACCTGTATCTCCCCAGAAGGGCAATGTTTAAACAGTAAAATCAGAGAAGTGTGCATGTACTTGTAATAATAAGTAATGTTCAATGACAATAAATAATCTATCAGTCTAAAAATAGTATATATTAACTACAGACACAAACACTTGCTAAGCTAATTGTTGCTTCCTCAAATGCTCCAGGAGAGTGTCCGAGCAAATACATTTATGTTATTTTAGAAGGAAAAGTGAGCCCTCCAGACAAACAGAACAAATGATTTAACAATTTGGGCGCAGGTCTCCTCTGTTATAGAGAGGCCCAAGTCCTGCTTCAATGGCTTTTTAAATTTATTCACCGAGGGGCCCTTTAGTACACCTAAGGGGCCCCTCGGTGAATAAATTTTACCGAATTTTTTTTTTAAGAGTAGAAATAGCGTAAATAGATTCTTGGACATAATACCCAATGCACTTTTAAAATTTGCCATCACACCATTAATTAACTAACATACAATTATATCAAAACTTTTCTGTAACTATGCTTTTTGTCAGAGTTCAATAATAATAAAGAAATTGCTTGCACTAACTTTGAGTGAGGTGATCATGGTGAAGCTGCATAATTCATACAAAGGCATGACGTTCCAATTTATTTGCAAAGACACTGTAAAGTCTATTGCTGGATGAACAAATGTTTTCTGTGGAAATGTGTAAAGCCCAAACTCATAGCAGCCTCCTACTTTAGCTAGCGCACAAAAATATGAGCTCCAGCCTGAGCATGTTGGAAGCTTGCAGCTGTGCGCCTGAGCTGATCAGGTTTGGTTCCTTGCTGAGCTCCGACTTATTCGAACATAATGAGTGAAATTGCACATTGAGCTGGAATTGTGCACATAAAGGCTCTGAGTTTCGGCGCCGTATTGCAGGCTGCATGATAGAGAATGAGCAATTACAGAAACCAATTACTCTTGAGCAGGTGATTATTGTACTGAGGACAAAAAAAACACCCAAAAAAACAGCACCATCATCTGAGCTCATCTGCCATAACCAAACAGGTTTTATAGAAAAGATTCATCTTTTCTTCAAGAGCTATTATGTTGTGGTTCATTTTTTAAGACTTACATAATTAGAACATTACCAAAAGGGGTCCCAAGGGTTCCCAAAAAGCATACTGGACCACTATGGGGACACCTCGGTTATGGGTTCCAAACAGGTCTGCCTTTGTGGAATACTTTGGGAGGGGTTGAGTTAAACACTGCAGTCAGCTGATTGGACGATACATAATCCTCACTCAAGAGACAACAAAAAGTAAAAAGAAAAACATTAAACACAAATATTTTTTCTTGTCTTGTTGTAATAAACAATGATATTTAAACAGAAAACATAATAAGGCTTAATGTTGTACTCTTTTCCCACAACGTTTATTAGCAACAGCTGTTTCTGGTTTTAAACAGAGTCTGTGTCGTTCAGTTGTTGCTTCATAAATTTAAACATTGTATTTATCATTAAACACAAGCAGAACTTGTGCCTCAAATATTGAGTCCCTGCTGCAACTCTATAAATGTAATGTTCAGAAAGATGGAAATAAACTGGAAACACACACACAATGACACTGCATCCAACGCCAAAGTCTGCTTCAAATACATTTTATTTCTCAAATAAAAAACTCTTGTGGCAAGTTGGCAACAAATGTACACATGCCTCTTCAGGGGTTATCTGAACCAAAGGGTTAGGATTAGTGGTTAGGGTTAGAAGAAATCTGCGTCCGTGGGTGACTAAATGTTTCAGTAGAAAAACAATCTGTGGCGCGGGTGATGAGCCATTTTCTGTAGCGGACAAGTGATAGTATATTTATTATATTATTATTTTGTATATTTTGAATTGGAATTAGATGAAACAAAAGACACTCAGTTTCTCTCGGCCTGCTTGAAGCCCGAGAAGTGAAGAGACTCATGGCAGAGTAGTACTGTTGAATATTATCACCAGCTTTTTTATAGCTTGTCAGCAGAATCCCTGTGAACGCCGGCAATGACAAGGTAAGCTAATGGGACTATAAAGTCTGGTTCATACTGTGAAGACGCCAGACTAATTACAGGGGCGCAAGCTTTTCAAAAGTGTGGGGGATGTGGAGGAGGGGGGCACTAATACAATTACAATACAATACAATACAAGTGAGCTGAGCGCCTAATTAGCCAAGCAGGCAAAATGAAATATGGATAGTGAAGGACAGTAGCCTCTCTCTAAGGTCAGGGCTGAAAGGTGAGAAATAGTGCTGTGTGTTTTTGCGATGCTTCGGCACCTCAACAGTGTTAACAGTCTGAACCAGGTTTTCTCATCCCTGGAACAGTAGAAGGAACAGAGAACAACACTGCAAAAGGAAGAAAAACACCCACCACAATTTAATCTGGAGACCATTGTTCAAAACGTGGTTTATATTTATAAATATGCTCTATGTTTATGAGATCTATTTCTGATGCAATAAGCTACTAAAAACTACTTTTCACTTGTTCACAAACTGCAGGAGAGCTTTTACCTTTGACCTGACCCTTCATGTAGCAGAGACCTTTTAATGTGGGCTTCAGTTTTAACCGGTCTCATGCAGCTGCCCATATGCACTGAGACACAAGAGGCTATGTCAGAGCTGTAGAGGCCCACCTGCAGCTCACAGCCTGCTGTCCTAACGGGACATCTGTAGTAAATATTGACAGTGCACAAGCCACAGATACTTGTGTTGTGTGGGAGTTTGCTCGGTTCAGCCGCTGTTTTATGCTGTGGCGCGCAGTGAGAGCGCGCAAGGTTGTTGCTGATTTGGCGCAACAAACATTAGTCTATCAAAACTGCCAAACAATGCCACGAGGCTGCACAGAATGAGCAAGGATTTGTTTAATTCCTTGACAGCACTGTCGAGTAATCACTGTCCCTGTTCTCCCGATTAGCCAAGCTGGCCCTGCAGATGATGAGGAGGAGAAGAGGCGGCCGCAGCGCAGACACAGAGCAAACTAAGCAGCTGTACTAAGGCTTTTGTGCAAAACTGCGGAAAAAGAGTGGTTGTTGAACCCTCTCACTGGGAAAAGTGTTCCCACACGGGTGCGACGCCCATGTTAGTTTATGTATTTATTACATGTGCTGTGCGGCTAATGCTTGTTGTGGGTAATGCTATTGCTAGCTCCAGACCAGCTTATACATTTACATTTACATTTATTCATTTAGCAGACACTTTTATCCAAAGCGACTTACATTACCAGTGTTACAGTCACTGGAGGCAAGGTGGGTTAAGTGTCTTGCCCAAGGACACAACGACAGTATGAACTGTGGGGAGAGTGGGAATCAAACCGCCTACCTTCCGGTTGAAAGACGACCGCTCTACCCACTGAGCTACTGCCGCCTCAAGTGGATACTCTGCAGATGATAAAATACTAATAATAACAGAGAAAAAAAGTCATATTTCCTCTATAATGCCTTCATTAGAATGATGGCAGCAAACTGTCTGAAACAAACAGTGTAGTGTACTGCTGTGTACTTTGTTTGGGGTATGTAAATTAGCCATGTGGCATTGGCGTCTTACAAACAACATTGTTGTGTTTAAATAATATTTGACTTAAGCAAGGCAAGTTTATTTATATAGCCCAATTAATACATACGCAATTCAAAGTGCTTTACAAAAGAAGAAAGATAGGTTTAAAACACAAATAACAATTATCAATAAAATAAAATAAAAGAAGACCTTGGAGGCACTGGTATTGCTTTTAAATTGATTTTTTTTTCAACATTAGGCATAAAATGTAGGTATAAATCAAGATGCCTAAATTTCCTTTTCAGGTTATTTCAGTAAATAATTCAAAAGTAATTTAACTCATTACATTTCAGAGACAGTAATATTGCAGTATAAATATATTACTTTACTTGTAATATATAATGTATTACATTCTGGAAGTAACTTACCCAACACTGCTGGTCCCTCTGCTCTGTCTGGCTGCTGTCTTTTGGCAGCTCCTCTGAAGCAGCCTGGTGGTGCTTCCTGCAGAGACACACTCCCTACCATTTCTGCTTCTGATACCAGTGTGGCAGGCAGTGGGAACAGAGTAAAAAAGGACATCAAAAGAGCAGGCCAGGTTCATAAACTCATTCCTAAAACCAACAAAACACAGATTAGAACAACTTGGTCTTTCCCAGTAACTGCCACCTCAATTATGCTTTCAACGCAGTGTTGCCAACTCTTTTCAAAGGAAAGTAGCTAAAGCCTGGCCAAAAAGCCGCTAAATGTCGCTAGATGACGTCATGCGTAAATTAGCATATTCGTGACGTCATTACCTCATACTAAATTGCATACTTTCTTGCGTTCTCCCTGCCTAACGTGCTTTCTTGACAAATTTGTGCTCACATGGTCTCTTTTACTGTAATTTATTATGATATAGCCGACTGTCCCAATAAAGCTCTTCTCATTTCTCATTTCAATTAAGTGATAAGCACACGAGAACAATGGAAATCAAAACGGTCAAACTAAATTCTTTAAATTTAAAATGAAACTTTCTGTCGACTCTTGTTTTTGTTTATTACTTCACAATTTCAACCCTCCTCCTTTATCCGGGCTTGGGACCGGCAAAAGTGACCTAAAAGAGACACTCCGGCGGAGTTTCTTTTAAAAAATTTATTTATTTATTTATTATTTTATTTTATTTTTTTATACTTATGGTCCACTTAGGAGCCTACAACATGTCACAGTAAAGTATTAACATTTTTAACCGTAATTTCTTTTTTATTTTAATTTTTTTACAATACTGTTTTCTTTTTTTTTTTTTTTTCTTAAGTTTAGTTTTTAACCTTATGGTCCACTTAGGAGCCTACAACAAGTGACTGAAAAACATTAACATTTTTAACCATACATTTTTTCGACAAAGAACATTTTACATTTTCGAGTGCTGAATGTAAGCTCATGGATCCACCAGCGGCGGCTTGCCAAGTTGCCGCACATGCGCGATTCATTTGCAGTCTAGACGTGGAGGGGTATAGATATACCCCATAGACATGTCTATGGGGTGAAAAAAAAAAAAAAAATGTCTATGGGGTGAACAACTCCTGCTCTGACTGCAGCTGGGAGGGGCTGCTGCGCGAGGACTGAGCCGACTATGAGTGCTTTGGGATGGGGGTGGGGCCCGCGGCAGCACCCGCTGCTCATTGATTAGAGTAAGAACGATGTGTGCTTTCACTTCAGAAAGTCTCCAAAAGTCTCCAATAACTCCAGAAAAAGTCGCTAGATTTGTCGCTAGTCGCTTTTTTGAAAATTTGTCGCTAGAGGGGTCTGAAAACTCGCTAAATAAGTTGCTAAATCGCTAAGTTGGCAACACTGTTTCAACGATGAAACTAGGGCTATGAATGACTCTTGGGGTGGACCTTGGGTTGCTCACAGCATGAAGTTTGTGTGTAATTGCTGTTTTTAACAGCTTCATCAGTTTGTGATTTTGCTGTTGCATGTTAAATATGCAAATTAGCCACACGGCTATATGCTCATTGTGCTAAAGTCACTGCACACAGAATCTGTCACAGTTCTGTCAGACCCAAATACACTCTTGGTTTGTAAGACTCATTTGCTGCTTATTGACCCGCTCTAAATGATTGTTATTACAATAATACAGACAGTAACACTTTTGTTTCAAATAACTGCGTAGGTTTCGTCCGGCTACTCCGGTTTTCCCTACCACTAAAGACGTACAATTTAGGACTACGGATGGAAATTAGCTGTTAAGCTATAATCTGGTACAAGCATCTCTGCTTGTCAGCTGTTCTAAAGAAATAAACTAATCTAATTAACACGGCACAGGTTGAATATTTAAATTTTGCGCCCCTACCTAAAAAAACGTGATATTGTATCGATTTACGCACCATGGTATTGCAATATCTTTGGAATAGCAATACTCTGAGCAACACTAGTACATTGTCATTGTCCAGGGTTTCCGCGGGGTCATAAAAAGTCAAAAAAAGTCATAAATTTAACAATAAGAATTTAAGGCCATAAAAAGTCATAAAAACGTCCGGTTTTTCCATACGAAGTCATAAAAAACATTTAGTCACGTCTTAAATTGATATGCTCGTCCATTAATTTGTTCTTCCATCAAAAACAGCCAGCATTAATTTGTTTTGCCTGTTGTAGTTCTGTGTGAGGAATCTGGGTGGTATCACACTGGTATCACAGCGCTCCAGAACTACAAGGTCCATGCGGCAGCATACAGACTTCCCAGAAACCCGCGCGAACTCCGAATATCATACTCCGAATATATCATACTGTCACTGCTTAGTTTAATTGATCACAATGGGTAAATGTACGTTTAATGATCTGTGGCTCGAAGACGGTGCGTTTAGTAGCTGGCTTAAGCCCGTCGCAAATAATCGGTATCAAGCCTATTGTACTCTGTGTAAGAAGACGTTGGAGATGTCTAGTTTAGGCATAAAAGCCTTGAAGTCGCATGCAAAGTCGGAAAAGCCTGCAGCAAGTGCGTGCGATCCGTCAGTTTTGTTCGGCTCCGTCACAAACGTTACCCGGTCCAAGTACAGCGCGGGATTCTGTTTCTGTCGCATCCAGTGCCACACACAGTGGTTTCAGATCAACCTCAACACTGAACGCGGAGGTCCTGTGGGTGTTAAATACTGTGACTAAACACCAGTCGTACAATGGAAACGAGGATATTGCCGAACTTTTCCGAACAATGTTCCCAGACTCTGACTTAGCCAAAAGTCGGTTTGGCTTGGCAGATTATATAAAAAAAGACCTCATCTCCAAGGTCTCGGGGCCTTATGTTCTCATGTTTGATGAAAGCTTAAATCACACAAGCATGAAGAAACAGCTGGTCAATTTTTTTTTTTTTTACCATTAAGGGAGACGAACTGAGAAAAATGTAGACAGACACTGACTGACTGACTTGTTATTTTGGAAAGTAATGCCATAGAATAATTGTTAATTTACAATGTTACTTTACAATGTTACAATTGTTAAGTGTTTCTGTGTTCTTGATACTGAAGAAAAAGAAGGCGAAGGCTTCAGTTTCTTAATCTTAAGTAAGAAATAATAGAATTACTCTTTACATAATAAAACGTGTTACTTTCAATAAAAGTCAATAATAAAGACTTTTGAAAGGAATTTTAATGACTGAAGTTATTTATCGTAATTTGTGTAGGTCATAAATTCAAATCATAATGGTCATAAAAAGGTCATAAAAAGTCTTAAATTTGACTGATTAAACCCTGCAGAAACCCTGTTGTCCAGACAAATACATTTTGTCCTTCAGAGGGAGTGGTTTAACGAGGGACTAACACCCATTGAGAGGCTAGAGGTATTGTAATTTCCCAGGGTAGGTTGTGTACATAGCATAACCTACCCTCTCTGAAGATGATGGCTTATTGTTGTGGTGGAACTGTCTCTGTCTGGGCTTTAACACACAGTTGTAGATAGGTTACAAATTGTGCCTCAGCCCTGTTCCTCTGTTTAGAGAGGCCTGGTCTAATTTAACAAAAATTGCTTCTTTCACTCCACGTTCAAACCACTTGTCCCTGGCCAATACCTTCCTCAAAGGAGTGACCTGCTTGGTCTTGGTGGTTCATTTCTCTGTTTTGTTGTGCCAGAGAGAAATAATGTGGTATTTTAAAAGTTCAAAAGTGAATCAAGATTTTGTATCAAAGCGGTGTGTGTGTTGTGTTCAGGCTCTCCTGTGAGTGCCCAGCCCGTCATCATGGCAGTGCCTCACCACTCCTCAGCTATAGGCCTGGCTTTTATCCCAGGAGGAGGAAGTCATCTGCAACCGCTCCACCTCCAGAGCGCCCCTCAGCCCTCAGTCACAATGGTGCGGGTGGTCACCAGTGTTGCTCCAGCCTCCAATACCCCCAACGGATACAGCTCCTCTCCAGGGATGGACTGCACTGAGTTCAGAGGTACGTCCAGTCCTGAAATTAAAAAGGTCCTGGTTCATTCCTGCATTTAGTCCTGGTTTAGTCCGGGTTAAGTCCTATTTTAGACCTGTTTAGTCTTGATTTAGCTCCTGTTTTGATGAGTGGAAGTGAGTCAAGTGCCTTAATCTATTGTCTAGTGTGTTTATTGTTGTAATGTTTTTTTTTGCAGCTGCACTGCACTCTAGCCCAAGACAAGTTTCCCTCTGGAACAATAAAGTCGATTCTGATTCAGATTATTATCCATCCATCCATCCATCCATCCATCTTCTACCACTTATCAGATTCAATATGTTTTTTATATTTTCTAAATCAAAATAATTGTTTATAAGGTCAAATATTAGTCATATAGTTATTGCAATATTTAAAATATCTATGGCACGTTTTTCCAATATTGTGATTGTTGGTGGACATGATGTGTGTGTCCCTCAGAGGCCCAGCTGAACAGAGAGAGGGTGATTCACACAGTGGACGGGGCCGTGCAGAGGGCCAATGGACACAGTCTGGTCCCGGGTTAACACCATATCCCTGTTCGTCCCGTCACATAGAACGGAAAACACACCACTGCTACATCATTGGGCACTGCCTCCTCACCAAAAGCAGGTGGTGCTGGGGATGCCTTCGGTGTGGACAAACCATCAAGCACAGTCACCCAGGACCCAGCCTTTCCAATTTAAATAGTTTTGTGGGTAGTCCACTGGTGCAATTATTGGAATATGGGTTCCATCAACTGCACCGACACACTGTGGCACTCTTCATCAATTATCAAAGAAAGAAGCCATTTCTAACAACTTGTCAGCATCAGGAAATCTCAGGTGGACAGGAAGCAGCATGATGACTGTGTTGCAGAATTTGTGAAGACAATTACATACAGTGCGGAGACAGACCCCAAAAAGATGGCTGGTTGTCCTGTATTCCCCATCCGTGACCAGTTTCCAGATGGCAAATGCAACACTCTTTTGGTGTGGGACACACAAACGATAGGTTGTGTTCCTCCTCCCCATGACATGCTTCACCCGACTGCAGATGTACTCAAATGATTCTGGGGACACACAAAAATTCTGCAGGAACTGTAAAGGGGTGAAATCCGGAACAATTTGTGTCCCACCAGTGGTCAGATTGTGGGTATGCCCACATTACAGGTGACTTCCGCATTGCCATCAGCTGCAAGATGGCCGTTAAAGATAAAATTAGGTGTAGGTTTAATTTATTAGCAATAAGGGGGCTGTATATTTCCTTTTATTTGCTATATATGCAAATTCCATTTCATTGGCATGGCTATTCATTTTTATGAATGAGCAAAAATATGTGGTGGTAAATAACTGCTTATGTTGTCTTTTCTGATATTCAGTTCTTTTCAGTCCTTAAAAAATGATAATGTTTTCTAAAATAGAATGATGTGTTGCTGTTGACTGAACTACCCAACAGTATAAAGTAACTGAAATAAGCAACAACCAGGATTGTACAAACATCAATGTACAAAATTTACAAGATCAGGCCGTAGTATTCTAACCACTGATTAGACAGTACAATTTGGCGATGAGTGGAGGAAAGCCAGAAGACTATTCTGTGGTTGATGAGCGATGCAGAACAGCTGCACCTGCCTGCCGACCACTCCCACCAGCCAGAAACCACACCTGAGAACAAAAATTACCACACGAGGGAGACAAAGACTAGGTTAACAAGACATTTACATTTAGTCATTTAGCAGACGCTTTTATCCAAAGCGACTTACAAGTGAGGAAAACAATGGAAGCATTTTTAACAACACTAGGTAGCAAAAGCATACTGTAAGTGCATCAAAACCTAGTCAGTTAAAACCCAGCACAGTATACAAAGCTAAGGATAGGAGAGAATATTATTTTTTGAATAAAAGGAATTGATAGAAAGGAAGTAGAATTTAGTGTTTGTCAGTTGACGGAAGAGATGTGTTTTCAGGCGTTTTTTAAAGATGGCTACAGAATTTGCTGATCTTGTGGCAGCAGGTAGATCATTCAACCAATGTGGAACAGATCCAGAGAAGGTACGTGAGAGTGATTTTTTTCCTTTTTGGGATGTTACCACCAGACCATGTTCATTTGCAGAGCGTAAGGATCTGGCAGGAACATAGGTCTGTGAAGATATGAGGTTGCAGAACCAGTGGTGGTCTTGTAGGCTAAGAGCATAGCTTTGAACTTTAAACCGGTCAGTGTAACCTAATTAAGAGAGGAGTTACGTGCGCTCTCTTCGGTTCATTAAAGACCACTCTTGCCACTGCATTCTGCAGGTTTGGGAGTCAGCCAGCGAGTCCAGCCAGTAGAACATTGAGCATAGAGAGTAAATCTACAGGACCGGGTGATACTGCCAACATGACTTGTGAAGTTTAGTTGATCATCAATTACCACTCCCAGATTTCTGGCAGTGCTGGACGGTGTAATGATTAATGGGCCTAGTTGAATGGAGAGTTATGGCAGGTCCCTGGGTTGGCTGTAATCACAAGCAGTTCTGTTTTTTAGCTGCAGGTGATGATCCTTCATCCAAAGTGAGATGTCACTGAGACGCGAGCAGAGACTGTCGGATCGTCAGGTTGAAATGACAGGTGGAGTTGAGTGTAATCCGCATATCAGTGATAGGAAAAGCCCTGCTTCTGAATGACAGAGCCAAGGGATGTCATGTATATGGAAAAGAGTAGCGGTCCAAGCACTGAGCCCTGTGGCACTCCTGTATTGAGATGTTGGGACTCAGAGAACTCGTTTCTCCAGGATACTCTGAATGACCTATCCGAGAGGTAAGACTTGAACCATTGCAACGCCATTCCAGAGAGAAGACAGGAGGATGTGATGATTAACAAGACAACACACACTAAACAGAGTTTTACCCAAACGTTTTCTGAATACTTCATCCACTAATGTTTAAACTTTGTTTTTTAACCGAAATGTGCTCGATTATTAACAAGGACAATGCTAGGAGGGTACATTCTGACACTAACGTTGACATCTTCTTGTTCAATGTTAACAATAAAAATGTATTATTCAACAGTTACTTACCATTATTTGTGGATTTGGATGCCAATGTAGGTTATCAAAGACAACGTGAATATAAACGCAACTGCTGCACTTATGGTGTTACACGAGTTATGAGATCTTCATGTTCATTCAAGTTCAGAGTCACAAAAATAATGCCTGCGGCAGGTGTTTAGTGCTAAGTGCTGCATCTCTGCCCCGGATTCAGGAGAAGCTGAAGCTAACGTTTTGCATACTTTACCTATCTAGCAATATGACAAAATTAATTAATTAGCTTTAGCTTTACTGGGAAGGAACATAAATTGGGATAAAAAATATCTGCTCACTCACTGCAGTGGTGGAGTCCATGCAGGAGGAGCAGCGTTTGTGATGGCAATCTCGCTTAAAATGTAGGTTGCACACACCAGCTCTCAGCGGGAACTCATGGTAATCCAGGCCAAGTGCATGCAACCACTGGCACCTAATTTTCAAGTCTAGTGGAAAGCTATGCAGCCCAGCAGTGCTGTTGCAACCAGCAAAACTACACTAAATAAAGATAAAGCTAATGCTATACATCTATGCTACCCTGATGCTATCCTAACCAAGGGTGTGGGCCTATGCCAGGGGGCAGTGAGCCGTTGGCAGAGCCTGCCGACGTCACACGGGGAAACAACTTCAAATAGGAAAATTCAACTGCAGTAACCACTGTTCAACTTGAAGAGGGCAGCAGTCAGACATTTTTTCACCATACAGTATATTGTAGAATTAATATACTTTATACTCAAATGTCAAAGCTTTTACTTGAATCACAGAACAGCACTAATAAAGCCCCATTCTTACAGATCATTAACTAATAAAAGTTGTGTTAGGGTTTAGTTACTCTTTAAGGTTCAGAAATGAACCAATATACCTTCAATATTTTTTTTTAACTTTTTTAAATATCAGAAATTTTAATTCAACCGATACATAAAAATGTGAAATTGTATCGATTGGCCCCATGGTATAGGCCTTAGAGAACTTCTTGAAAAATGAAAATGGCAGAGAGCAACTTTTACAAAATGTTGGTGTCCACAACCCACATTTTAATAAAACATAACTAAAAACATTTAATTTATCTGTATGTGCATTTTTTAAATGTATATGCATTTATTTCCTGTGAACCTCACACTTTAAAATAAAAAAAGATAAATGCTGTCAAAACTAAACAATGCAATTCCAAATGCACAGATAACTGGCACTGTTGGAGTCAACAAGAGAGCTGTCGCCTCAGGTTTACTCTAATGGACTCATTTAAATGTTCATCTGTCAGTCTGCTTTTGAACTTACTTTTATGGTTCCTGAATAAAGTTCCATTACAGTCAAAGTCTCTTTTACAATCCCGCCATTAGTGAACGGTTTTTTGTGCTTCATTAAGATGTGTACCACTTTAAAGAAGAAAGTTGCAGGATTTTCACCTTAACATAACAGCTTCGGCGTTATTGTGATGTCTAAATGACTTATTTTATGGTGGATTGGGTCTGTCCCAATCCCCTAAGGTGCCTCTTAGCGGAATAACCAGTCATGCAAGAAACGGCTGGAGACCAGCCGCCGTCCCTTTGAGTCAAAAAAACCTGCAGGAGTCTCGGCTCTCACGAGAAACAACTTGCTTAACGACACTACACACATAAACACCCGCCCCAGTCAGTTTCAGAATGTCTGAAACTGACTGGGGCGGGTGTTTATGTGGCAGAGTCGGCGTAAAAGAATCAAAACCAGAAAAAAACGTTGCTCATGGTCAAATGGGGGAAGAGAAGAGGGCAGGGATACGCACATAGCCAGTGAGTTTTTATGACAGTGTTTTTTAACATTACACCAAAGCTGAAGGGGAGCTCTATCAGGAAAAATCATCCAAACAAAAATAGCAAAGGCCAGACCTGCAAACTGCTGCATATGACGCCTTAATTTTGCACTTTCTGCCTTTGTGTTTTCACAGTTATTAAAATGCATCCACATGTCCCTCACTTTGGTATTGGTGCACTCCTCTCTCCTTCTCCTCTCCCTCCATCCTGTTCAGAGCACCTGTGTTTGAGCTGCTCTCTGCTGGTGGTATGACTGTGGTACTGTCTGTCCTCACATGATTGGTTACACAGCAGCATGTGACATTCAATCGACTCAAGCTCCTGTAGTGCCGAGATCATCATATCATTCTGCCTTGTATTACTTTACAATAAAATAAAATAAAATAAAATAAAACAGCTCGCAAACCGGAGCTGGCTCCCATCAGTCACTTAAAAGAGCCATCTCTTTGAACCGGCTTGTTCACGACTGAACCTTGATGAATTCATTAAATCTTTGGAAAGTGATTGTGAGCAACGTGTTGGAGACCCCAGGTATAGACAGTTGCGCAACCAATATGGAGGTCCCTTTTTAAGCATGTGAGCATTTGATTGGCTGAAGCCTCCGTATGCAAGTAACATTATCATCTAATTGAAATCCTTGAGACTAGATTAGATTAGATTAGACTAGATCTCAAGGGTGATCTCAAGAGTTTTCCTCAAACACACAAAAAAAAATCATAGTTTCTGTAACAAAATCTTTCACTTTAGTGGTATGTTTGATCTATGATCCAGAATCAGCATCACTTTTTTCTCCTTCTTTATTTACCACCTCTTCACAAAACCATGACCTAATTGCAACAGTGACATGTGACCTTATTGCATGTGATCCTTTCCACAGGAGTGTCGTTTGTTGAGACGTCTGTCTACTACACAAACTCAACTGAATTTCCAGCTAAAACCTCAAATAGATACTGTAGTCTGTGTCATGTGACTGTTTGCCTGAATGTGAGTTAACGGTGAGTGAGTTGCAAATACCACTGTTTTGTATTTGATGATGTTCTCATGCTCCAGCTCTTCTTGAGGCCGCGGGCTCATTTCATCAAACTTTAAATGAACAAGTCCAAAAAGTACAAGCATGCAGAAGGAACTGGAATCTTACATTTTAAAGTCATCAATCATTTGTGAAGCCAAAGCTGCTTATATCTGCAATTTCCATGCAGGGAAATTACTTTTGTGAAAGGCCCCCAGACAGAGGAAATGGACACAGGGCCTTTTGAAGTTTGAGGGATTCAAAAAGATCTGAAAAACCTTTTAACCTTCTCCGGATCACCTAAGCATTTTCTTCTCTTTGTGCTGCTGGCCGTTCAGCTTTTTAATACGGAGCCGTTAAAGTGAGCTCTGCAGACTGTTGGGGCTGGAGTCAGGACACTCTCAGAACTCAGGGGAGACGTCAGACCATCAGAACTTGGCCTTCTGTTACTTCTGTCCTGTGGGAAACAGACCCTTCCACAAGCCACAGGGAAGGGTCGGTCGCAGAGTTATATACCTTCACATCAAAGAGGATGTTCGAGGATGTCATTCCACTCAAAAATACAGGAAGAAAATATCTAACACTTGAAAATTTAGTGTGAAAAGTGTCAGTCACTAGTTAAATATGTTTAGTCTATGTGGTGATGTGAGCGGCTGGACGCACATACAACATTAGACCGTTTCTGGTTTATTCCAATAATTTTAAACAATTCACAGATCCCAATTTCCTACATTTAAAACACAAGAGCCAGATGATGCTAACTCAAGCTTGCTTTGTTACATATACTCTTGCTTTTTTTCTCTTGCTTTTCATCACAAGAAAAAGGCCTACCTCATTTTTACAAGTTTTGTCTTTCCTTTTGCTTCTAGTTTTCACTTGAACACCATCTGTGAAATATTTGCTACATGATTTGATGACCCCATAATCTTGCTTGTCATCTGCCCCCTGGTGGGTTTATTCATGCCCTGCAGTCTATAGCAGCCTTTTTGAAAATGGTTGCCTTCAGTGAGTGATTCTTGTCTTCTTGTCTTTTTGAAGAACAACTTTCTTAATTAATAATTACTTGCAGTAGTCTGTTGACTTTATATTATTCATTATGTTGTAGAAAATCTACAATGCAATGAGTGCAAAATATGATTTAGCAGGTTTCTATGTGATTTACCAGATTAGTCACTGTATTGCATTTTATGACGAAATCTGCTTTTTGTTTGCCAGAAAGCAAAAATTACCACATTTAGTATTTAAAAAAAAAGTCACCTTAAATTATGTTTATTCCATATTGAACACTGAAGATTTACTATATGCTGTGATTGTTATACCAAATATAATAGCTGTCTTTTCTTCAGTATTTCTGCTGCTGCAGCCACTGTGCATGCCGCAGAGACAGCAGTGAAGAGAGATCCACGCTAGTCTGGCCAGCCATTCTCATTCTTTTACTATAAAAAGTAAATAACGGGCTAGATTTGCCCAGCTCAGATGTAAACAGAAGCAATTCTGTCCATCCATTTGACTACAGGTGGTTTTACAAATCTAATAAGCTCACTCTAAACTAAATAAGTAGAATCTTGTTTGTAAGAGTCTAAAGTAGCAGCCTCTGAGCAGCAGAGTCAGTGTGACACAGACTGTCTACTTCTACACACTCAGTTGAGTTTTTCTCTTTAGTTAATTATGTGCCTTATGCTTTTTGCTTATTATCCATGAAGCTTAAAGCCCATAGAAAAACAGATTTTTGCTGTAGTTTCTACAGTGCTGCATTAGCCCCACTGCGAAATAAATGCCGTAAACATTTGTATGCCCAGTGTACACACATTTAATACAAAAATATCCATATGTATCACATGGCTATGAGAAAAGGTTAACGCAAAGGCATCTGGACTAGGTTTTTAAAGTTTTCATGGTGAAGACGTTTTGTCTCTGATTCCAAGAGACTTCTTCTATTCTGAGATCAACTGGTAAAAGAGCTGAGCTTATATCTCTAGAGGGAGGAGTTTCCCCTAACTAACTCTGATTGGACCAGGCTGTTCTGGTCTCATAGTCGTTAGCTATGAAAGAACAGTGTGACTCCTGATGTGAGAGTCATTAAAGACTCAGGAGAGTCGTTAGTGACACTGCTCCATTCAGGTGCTGTGTTTGTTGTTCTAAGGTGCAACTCTTTTGTTTTAGGTTTCAAAACACTGTTATAAATACTAGTCAACATGAAACTGAGGCCACCACTTCTGTTCAAAGAAGGCTTTTCCATTTTAACAAAAATGGCTTCCTTCACCCGTCTCTCAAACCATCTGGTCTCTCTGGCCAGAATTCAGACATTGCTGTCCTCAAAGGACTGTCCTTTCTCTTTGAGTTGGAGGTGGACTGCAGACTCAGGTCCTCCAGGATTGGCTCTTCTGTGCTGATACATCCTCTTGTGAAGCTGTTGTTTTGTTTCACCGACATAACTGTCACTGCACTCTTCACTGAACTGAATAAACTACATTACTCTGTTTGTTCAAGGGGATCTTGTCTTTAAGATGGACCAGTTTTTGATGCAGATTGTTTCCTGGTTTAAATTGGACTGGAATGTTGTTTGTAGAAAATCCTTTTAAGTTTTTCAGATAAACCAGACACATAAGGGATAACTACACCCTGTTCCTGTCTGTTTGGTTTCTTTGTCCTCTTGGTTTTGTTGAAAGTCCATTTGGGGTATCCACAGTCTCCCAGGGCTTTACGGATGTGTTGTTCTTCTTTCCGTTTTCCTTCTGAGGTTGTGGACACCTCTTGTGCTGAAGAGTCCTGATGACTCCCAGCTTGTGCTGCAGAGAGTGGTCACACAGCAAATATTGATTTGTGTGTGTTGGCTTCCTATAAACTTCTACTTGGAGTGGTTCAGATGCCTTTGCGTTAACCTTTACTTCAAATAACCTGGATGACTGAGAACCTTCACAGAAATCACATGGTTATCCAAATATTTTCTTTGGAATTTGTTTTTAGGTTCAATAAATAGCTCAATTTCAAAATATCTGAAGATTTCAGCCTGTTATTTCATATGCCAGGCTTCTCAGGGTAAAGGATAACTTTTTGGGAACCTTCAAACCTTTTTGATAATGAAAACTGCGCCAGCAGAAACCAGGCTCTTGACGGCCCTGATGACTCGCCACTGAACTGTAGAACTGTTTGTGACAGTGGACCAACACTTTTTCTTCTTACTCCTAGAACTTCAGAAGCAGGGGGATTTTAATCCTGTGTAAGTGTGTTTATAGATTAGCAGAGGACTTATCCCTGTTTTCCCTGAGGTATTCCTCAGGAGGCACTGAGAAGCCCTGCCACAAACTACAGACCCCAAACTCTTCCACAAAAACTGTTTACGCTCCCAGGGATTGATTGAACCTGAAGCTTTCCTGTCTGTGTGTTCAGGCCTCGGTACATGTCTGAAAAGCTGATTGCAGATTTATGAAAATTCAATTTAAATCCCTGTAATTCAGTTTTCTCAATTACCAAACTCTCCACTGCTCTCAAAGCTCCACTTGTCTGATCCTAAATAAACTAATTTCCATTTTGCGTGGATGTGCATGGTATCTGTTTCTGAGAACAACAAGGTTCGGACTCTAATGCTTTCATTCTTGCTATTTAACATCTGAATTTGCTTATGAATCTAATTTGTCTATATTGCCATATTGCCAAAAAACTGCCACTGTTTTTCTCTGACCATGAGTTTCGAATAGCAGAGGACCAGTGGCGGCTTATTTTACACTATACTTGATACATTGTATCTACAATATAACACACTGTGTAACAAACTGTAATAACATGTAACTACATAGTACATACATACATACCCTAATCCTACCCTAATTTTTTATTTCATCATACTTTTTATGTTAAAGTTTTGGATATATTTGACCAAAAAACAACCACCATTTTGAATCAGTAGCCAATCAATAAACTGAAGTGTCTGTCTAGTGCCAGACTCCAACCCTGATAAAACGTCTGACACTTACATTTACATTTTACTTTTATTCATTTAGCTGACGCTTTTATCCAAAGCGACTTACATTGTTCTAATGTAATTACCAGTGTTACAGTCACTGGGGGCAAGGTGGGTTAAGTGTCTTGCCCAAGGACACAACAACAGTATGAACTGTGGAGAGAGTGGGAATCGAACCACCTACCTTCCGGTTGAAAGACAACCACTCTACCCACAGCTACTGCGGCCCCTGTATTAGATTTGTAAAAACTGCGGCCACTTGAACTAAACTAACATTTGCTCTCAGCTCTTAGTGCTGGAATGTAACTCCATTTGAAAGTGGATCATGTTGTAGCCTTGTTTTGTCAAAATGAATCGACAACAGCATGACTGATGCATTTTCCTGACCACCGTTCCCCAGTAAACAGCCACTAAATCAGACACATTATTGAGGACGTAGCATTAGTTTGTCTGAGAGGAACAGTTAGCCTCGAACTGGCACATGAGGACTGATACACTTTCGTAAAAATATTACATACAACTGTTTTAAAGCCAGTCACAAAGCTCATCACCATGTGCTGGATTTTCTTCCACTGTGCTTCTAAAGAAAGTCAAACATCTCAAATCCCTCAGTGAGAACTGATGCAGAGATTCTACAGTACATAAAAGTGGAGATTGGCCACATTATTTCTGGAGGCTGTTGCTAAAGCCAGGCGCTGTGAGCTGCTGGTGCAAATCCACCTTTAATTTCTCAGTGGAATTTATAATGGTTAAACAAAGGCTTTTCTGCTGTGCTGGTTTTTGAATTATGAATATATAAGTGAGTATTACAGTGGAGGATTTTGAAATGATTTCCTTATTTCTAGAGCCTCAAACCTATCCAGTTTTAGCGGACAAGCTCATTAAAGAAGACTAAGTGCAGTTTGACTTTAAGCTCTTTACGGATGCGGTGCCATGAAGGAAACGGGTTAAAGCAACGCCAGATAAGTCTGTGTGACTTATCTGTAATTCATGCATTAATAAGTGCAAGACTCAGCATGAAATAATGTGGGAATAAATGCATGACATGGTCGTGAGAGCTGTGCTAAGGAAAGGCTTCATACTTAGCACATGAAAAGCTCACACAGTATCAGCAGCAAAACTGTTGCAGTAATTAGCTGTGATCGATTGAACTGAGCATTGGTCCACGGACCAGCTCAGGACAGCAGTCACGTCAGAAATCCATCACACTCACAGCACATTATTTTTGTATGATAATCATTTGGATGTATGGAATCCAGTCAGAGCTGCTCTGATCTATGCTCTAACGCTGTTAACCCACTATAACTGGTGTCAGGACAACACTGCAGCAGGGGAGAGTTAATCAGAATTTTATTTTTCTGCTGCAATGAAAGAAATCTAGAAATCATTGGGGAGGGGTGATGTTAGGATAAGCCTTTATTGTTTGTTTGTTTGTTTATTTTGAGCATGCAAAAAAAATGTATAAAACAAAAATACATAAATAAAATAAATTTACAAGTCATGCAAACAATA